>BJCM01000646.1:0-11350 GCA_018326385.1 Flaveria bidentis | reverse complement strand
CCCCCCCCCCCCCCTCTAAGTTGTGGGTGAAGTTTCGCCACTAACTTCAACTTCACAAACTAACATTACTAGTTGTCACAAGACTCATTTTTAGAATAAAATTAAAAAAGATAACAAAATCATGAAATCCAGAAGCCTCTCTCATTAGAAGCTTTAAGTTAGCCAACCTATACTTTTGCTGTTTTTTCCCCTTGTCACAATTCACATGTGTATTTTCTTTTTCTTAAACGGCAAATGTGCGACTGTGCTTCGAATTGTAGGTGTTATACTAATTAGGCTCATCTATGCATTTTCGAGCCGGAACCGCATGTAAGGCCGATGCACCTAAGATATTCAAAATCTCTCCTGCATGCATGCACTTAAGTGTTCGATAAACACTCTCCTCATTGTATGTTGTGTTGTAAGTGACATCCCTTAATCAGTCTTGCCATTGGTATCGGAGCATTCTAGGCTCTTGATTGCAAGATCTCACCATCTAAAGATCCCTCATACACACAAAATACTTAACATCTCAAATGGCAACTCTTACAAAAGCTGATATGAAAACTCGAACCATGACAAAGTCCCAAGGCCTCACATACCAAGCACATCTTCATATGTTATTAGAGGTGGTATGATTCCAAAGGTTGTGGCTGACTATTTTGAAGAATACAGGAAGAGAATATATTTTGATCAGAAATCCATGTCAGCCTTTTAAACTGCTCTTCCAAACTTCATATACAGAGGCTTCAAGATGAAAAACAGCTAAACAGCTTTGGGAATCACTGAAGCAGATGTATGAGGGTGGTCAACTGAAGACAAAAAGAATAAGAATGATCACTTGAAGCAGCAGTTTATAAACTGCACCTTCAAAGTAGGTGAAATCATGACTCAACAATACTTCATTTATATTAAGATTGTGGAAACTCTAATGGATGTTGGAGTGACTCTTGAGAATAGGGACATTGTAAGGAAGTTTATGTATTCTTTTCCTAGACAATGGACACATTATTGTGTTGTTATCAAGAGAATTTAGAACCTTAAGACTCTTACTTTGATAGAGTTGTATGGTGTTCTTAGTGGATACCATATGGAGATGAATATGCAAAGTTCATCTGGTAACTCCATCAATCAACTATGTTCAACTCTTCATGTGGTTGGAAGGGATAGTAAAGAACCACAACATCATCTTATTTGGTACCCTAACAACACACAAAAGGGTCATTTCATCATCTTCCCGGAGACACCAAGAGAAAGCTACACTTAAGGAAGCCCATTCCAAGAGACAAGCTCTTCAAAAGCCTTTGTGTCTTCTAATGAAAGCACATACAACTTTCTCTTTACTCTTGGAGATCTGGAATGTATTCATCCAGATGATCTGAATACATGGAGATAGTTCAGTAATCAACTGAGTTTAGCTCTCCATGTGGTTGAAAGGGATATTAGAGAACCATAGCATCATTTTATCTACTACCCTGACAACTCATAAAAGGGTCCTTTCATCACCTTCCTGGAGACACCAAGAGAAAGCTACGCTCAAGGAAGTTCGTTAAAAGAGACAAGCTCTTCACAAGCATATGTGTCTTCTGATGAAAGCACATGAAACTTTCTCTTCACCCTTGAAGACCTGGACCATATTCATCGAGATGATCTGGAATACATGGAGATAGTTTAGCAAATGTTGTTCTCACTCATAAAGCCAAGAAATTCTAAAAACGGATAGGGAGGAAGTTTCCAAGAAATTTAGCCTAGACAAAAGAAAGTAAATTGTTACAACTGCAACCAGATGGGTCATTTTGCAAGGGAGTGTAAGGCACCAAGAACAAATGGTGGCCAAACTCAAGCCAGGCCAAACTACACTATGAGAGCCACCCAGAATAAGAGGCCAAAGAAGCAAGCTGTAGTTGCTGTTAGAGAAGGAAGCTTTTACTGGAGCTTTTAAGTTAAAGATGCATCTCCAAACCAAGCACTAATAGCTGACCATGATGAAGCAAAGGTATTGGAACATCTCTGTACATCTGAATGTATTGCTAAAGTAAATAGATACAGGTCCTATAAGTTAGAGATGAGATCTGATCTTGAGTCTTTAAATATTTTTAAATCTGGTTTCAAAAGAGCTGAAATGATTATAAACTAGAGATAGAGGAAATAGAGAAAACCTTTTCAACTCTTAAACATGAACATACCAACTACAGAACATGCCAGACTGAGCTTATGATCAGCAATGTCAGGGCAGAAAAATGTGTTCTTTAAGAAGAGACCTTCAAGAACATTATATCCTCGTCCTTACATGCAAAAGTTTGTTATTAGAATAAGCATGGACTAGGATCTAGTGAAATAGCTCATCCATACACAATTTGTCTGTAAGATCTCCTAGGTGTGGAACGTGTGAAGATATGCTTCCTTTTATAGACCCCATGAGTGAAGAGGATGAAGAGGAAATAGTGAAGGATGTCTCTGAGATGAGTGAAGAAGAGCATTCTAAGAAGGGTCACTATTCCTCTAACGAAGTAAAGAGTTGGGATGGTCAAGTCAAGAAGAAAGAACTTGATCAAAAAGTCCAAAAGGAAGTCCAAGAAGGTTTAAGAGATCAAGGTCATCTTTAACTCTATGAAGAAACAAGTTTGTATCTTTGTAGGATTTAAACTAGTTAAGGCTGAAGACACAAACCTGAACTCTAATACCAGGAGTTCAAGTTCATGTTTAAATCATCCTAGCATGAAGAAGGTTGACCAGTTGTATAACACTGCTACACAACCTGAACCATCCAGCTCCAAAGGTAGCTCTCACCCTACAAGAATTACCATATCATCGGCAAAGATGAAGATGGAGAAGGAAAGTGATCAAGTTCAGCTTTGTTCTCAAAGGAAGAATCTCTTGAAGAAAAAAAGGGATTGTGTTATGTGTGGTAATACTTCTCATCTTGCTAAGGATTATCTCTACAATCCAAAAAGTACTATTCATATGACTAAGAAAGAAACTTTTGTGAGTTTGAAGAAGGAATGCTTCGAGAGGAAAATCTTTTCCTTTCGAAAGCTCCAAAATGAAGGAGAAGACAAGTGGAAACTTGCCTTCGAAAGAGAATTTGGTCTCGAAAGAAAGGAATACTTCTAAAGCACTAAAGCCTGGTACATTGTTAGCAAGAGCTTCTAAAGGTCCCATAATCAAAACTTCTGAAGTTATTAAAACTTCCAAAGCGATTAAGGTCAAGTCTAAGCTTCCAAAAGATGGTGTGGAAGACAAAGATGGACCAAGTGACTGAAAGTTCATTATTAACATCAGCAAATGATGTTCAAAACATGACAATAGGATCAATTATTATTGCATTATCCTCAACTTCATTTGATAAGCCCAAGACCAATAAGGCTTGGGTTTCCAGATGTAACTAACCATCTCTTTTGTGTAGGAATAGCTCAATACAAACAATAATGTATGGATCATTGATAGTGGTTGATCCAGGCATATGATAGACAATGGGTCACTACTCCAAAATTTTGAGAAAATTGATAGAGTGCTTGTTGCTTTTGGAGGAGATGTTGGAGGTTACTTAACTGGAAGGGGCATGCGCATAAATGGTAAGCTCAACATTGAGAAGGTAAACTTCATTAAGGAGCTTGGATACAATCTTTTGAGTGTATCTCAATTTTATGATCAGAGTCATAACATGCTCTTTACTGAGCATGAGTGGATTGTTCTAAGGCCCGAGGTGGTCATTCCTCATGAGAATATCTTCCTTAGAGCCCCGAAGAAAAAGAACATGTATAAGATGGATTTGCAAGAAACATCTCCCTCAGGAGAAGTTTCATGCTTTCTATCTAAAGCAAGTAGTGAGGAGTCTTTCCTCTAGCATAAAAGAATGTGTCATGTAAACTTTACAAACATGAATAAATTAATTAAGAATGATTTGGTAACTGGAATATGAAAGAAAGAGTTTACAAGTGATGACCATTGTGTTGCATGCCTCAAAAGGAATCAACACAAGATATCTCACAAGCCAAAGGAAAGAAACTCCATCACTACACCCCTACACTTATTACATATGGAACTATTTGGCCCCACCAGTGTAATGAGTCTAGGAAAAACCTCTTACTGTTTGGTAATCACAGATGATTTGACAAGGTTCACTTGAGTCTTCTTTCTTAGAACTAAGTATGAGACCATTGAGATTTTAAAGAATTTCATCTTCAAGATTGAGAATCAATGTGGTCATAAGGTCAAAACCATAAGATGTGATCAAGAAACTAAATTCAACAACCAAATCTTTGATACATGTTGTGATAAAAATTGTATTACAAGACAATATAGTGCTCCCAGGACTCCTCAACAAAATGGTGTTGCTGAGAGGAGAAACAGGACACTAATTGAAGTTGCAAGAACTATGTTGTCTGACTCTAAACTACCCATCATCTTTTGGGCAAAGGCAGTGAACACTGACTGGTATGTGCAAAAAAGAGTTTTAGTAATTAAGATACATGGTAAGAATCCTTATGAACTTGGCGTAAGAGGAAACCTTTCATTGGTTTTCTCAGGTCATTGGATGCCCTTGCACCATCTTGAATACTAAGAATCAAATTGCTAAGTTTAATGAGAAATCGGATGATGGATATTTTATTGGAAACTTCTCTTAAGCTAAGGCTTATAGAGTATACAATCTCAAAACTAGAGTAGTTGAGGAGTCAGCCAATATGACTTTAAATGAGCACACTCCCAGTGTGAAAGGTTATGGTCCTGATTGGCTATTTGATCTTGACTTAGTTACCAACTATTTTAACAAATCTTGTGAGCATATTTCAGGATCCAAAAATATACTATAAGTAGGTGATCCTGGCCCAAGATTTGAGCTAAGAAGACCATCAAGTTATACTACTCCGCTCTAGTTATAAGTAATCCTATAAATGAAGTTCCTATCAGCACAACAACGACAAATTCAACTGATACATCTGAGGTTCCTTCAAATTCTAGCTCGAAGGCACAACACTCAAATCAAGGAACTTTAAATATGGAAGGCAATGGAGTGGTGACAGTGATCAAGAGGACAAACCCGTGATGTAAATATTTGTCTCCACTCTTGTTTTCTATCTCCGATAGAGCCAAAGAAAGTTGATGAGGCTTTACAGGATAGAAGTTAGGTTGAAGCTATGCATGAGGAGCTGCTTCAATTCAAAAGGCAAATTGTTTGGAACTTATGTCCTCTTCCTTAATGGATGACTACTATAGGAACCAAATAGGTGTTTAGAAATAAAAAGGATGATAGAGGACTTTTCATCAAAAACAAGGCCAGACTAGTTGTTCAAGGATACACACAAGAAGAAGAAATTGACTACACAAATGTCTTTGCTCTTGTTACAAGACTTGAAGCCATTAGAATATTCTTAGCTTTTGATACATCCAATGATTTCAAGGTCTACCAACTTGATGTCAAGTGTGCTTTTCTTTATGGAGTGATTGATGAAGAGGTGTATGTCAAACAACCACATGGGTTTGCAGATCATCATGACCCTGATTATGTCAGAAAGCTTGATAAATCTCTTTATGGGCTGCACCATACTTCAAGGAAGTGGTATGAGACTCTATCTCAGTATCTCTATCAACATGGATACAAAAGGGGTACTATAAATGGAACTCTCTTCATCAAAGGAATAGGGAATGACTTAATGTAGTCCAAGTATATGTACATAACATTAATTTTGGGTTAACCAATCCAAAGCTCTACAAAGACTTTAAGAAGATAATGAAGAATAGATTTGAAATGAGTGCAATAGGAGAACTCAATTTCTTTTTAGAAATTCAAGTGAAGTAGGTTGACAGTGGCATCTTCATAAGTCAGTCAAAGTATGTGCAAGACATACTCTCAGTATTCAACATGACTGACTGTAAGGTTGCTAAGACACCCGTAGGAAGAAACCACTACCTTGGACATGATCTTGAGGGGCAGTGTGTGGATGAACATCTTTACAAAGCTATGATTGGGTCTCCTATGTACCTCACAGACAGCAGGCCTAATATCATGTTTATGACATGTATTTATGCAAGATGTCAACCCATAATCCCAAGATGTCACACCTAGTCACTATCAAAAGAATTCTAAGATATTTCAAACGTGCTTTAACACTTGGCCTTTGGTATCTAAAGAATTCTGACTTCAATCTATATACATACATAGATACTGACTATAGTGGATGCAATATGGCTTCCTAGTGCACATTAGGGGGATGTCAGTTCCTTGGTGGAAGGATAGTCTCATGGCAGTGCAAGAAGCAATCATGTGTATCTAAATCAACTGCTGAAGCTGAATAATTACTGCTGCAAGTTGTTGTGCTCAAGTGTTTTGGATTCAAAATCAGATGTTGGACTACGGATTCAACTTTAAAGAGACTCCCATCCACATAGAAAACAATAGTGCCATCTTTATTACAAAGAATCAAGCACAACACTCAAGGACAAAACACATCAATATCAGGTATCATTTGATTGGAGATAACTTTGAAAAGGGATTAATCAAACTAGTCAAAGTTAACAATATGCTAATCTTTTCACCAAAGCTTTTGATGATCAGAGATTTAAATATCTTATATAACATATTTGGATAAAGCTCTCTATGGGTTATATCAAGTACCAAGAAAATAGAATGAGACTCTATCTCAATATCTTTGCCAACATGGCTACAGAAGAGGTACTATAGATAGAACTCTCTTCATTAAAGGAACATAGAATGACTTAATGCTAGTTCAAGTATATGTAGATGAGGATCAATTAATCCAAAGCTCTACAAAGATTTTAAGAAGCTGATGAAGGATACATTTGAAATGAGTGCCATGGGAGAACTCAATTTATTTCTAGGAATTCAAGTGAAGCAAGTTGAAGATGACATTTTCATAAGTCAGTCAAAGTATGTTCAGGACATACTTAAAAGATTCAATATGACTAATTGTAAGGTTACTAAGACACCTATAGCCAGAAACCACTCCCTTCTTCCTGATCTTGAGGGGGAGTATGTGGATGAACACCTTTAAGGGCTATGATTGGGTCTCTTATGTACCTCACAGCTAGCAGACCTGATATCATGTTTGCCACATGTATTTGTGCAAGATATCAAGCCAATCGCAAGATGTCACACCTAATCACTGTCAAGACATTTCTAAGATATCTCAAAGGTGCTCTAATACTTAGCCTTTGGTATCCAAAGAATTCTATATGCATATACAAATAGTGATTATGGTGGTTGTAACATGACTGCAAAGTCTACATAAGGGGATGTTAGTTCCTTGGTGGAAGGTTTGTCTCATGGCAATGCAAGAAGCAATCCTATGTATCTACATCAATGGTTGAAGATGAATACATTGTTGTTGCAAGCTGTTGTGCTTAAGTGGTTTGGATTCAGAATCAGATGCTCGACTATGGATTCAACTTCAAGAAGACTCTTATCCATTTCGACACAATAGTGTCATCTCTATCATAGATAATCCTGTGCAGCACTTAATGACAGAACACATCAATATCAGGTATCATTTGATTAGATATAATTTTGAAAATAGATTAATCAAACTAGTCAAATTTAACACAAATGAACAATATGCTGATATGTTTGCAAAAGCTTTTGATGAACTGAGATTTAAATATCTTGTTTCAGCTTTTAGGATGATTAACTTTAAATAGCTTTTCTTAAAACTTAATCATATTATTTCTAAAACAATTGTGTGTCCTAAAGTTTTCCATTCTATCACTTACATAAGCCCTTGTTTTTCTCTAGAAGAAAAAAATCTTTCTAAAAGACATTCCTTAGATTTTTGAAAATTTTCTTTTATCCTTCGGAAGATTTTTTTACCTTTGTAAGAAATTTAATTCTTCAAAACAAACTACTTAAGAAAATATACCTTTGGAAGAAATTTCCAAAATCTCTTCCAAAGCTTAACTTTCTCTTAAATACTTGCATGTTTTAAAGAACAACTTTTTTCTAAAAGCAATTTACTCTCGAATGTTTTTACTAAAACTTCCAAGTGTTAAATTTCTTTTGAAGCAAAATTTTCTAAACAATTTGGAATATCGTACGAAGCTATTTTGGCTTCGGAAGCTTTTCATCAAAACTTCCGAAGAGAAATTACCTTAGGAAGATTTTAGACTTCCAAGAAAACTAACTTTGGGGCAAAAGAAAACTACTTTTTAGAGGTGGGACCGACTTCCAGATTTCAAAATGTATCCTCTATCATTAACTTTGTCTAAGATCCATTCCATGCAGCTTCACAGGCAACACAATCAGGTTGCTCTGTTAAACTCTAAGAAAGATCCTAGTTTCTCAGAGGTTTGCTGCTTTTTGGCCTTATCAAACTACTACACCTCCCTAACCATTGATCTTGTTCTTTATGAGGATCATCTACTCAAATTTTGGAAAACCTGCCAAGAGGTTGTCATGGATGGGAAGAAGGCACTGTCTGCTACGGTGCAAGGAAAGACAATCTTCATCACTTGAGCCATTATCAATAATCATCTTCAGTTGGATGATGAGGAAGGTTGAGGTGTCCTTCCCAAAGGAAATGGTTAACCACTCCTTTCAGTAGAAGGGTTATGAAGGAGATTTCTCTTTCAAGGCCTTTAGGAAAGGGAAGGTCTCATACTAGTTGAAGTACTTACTACATGTCATCATCCATAGCTTGTCCAACAAGCATGGGGGCTAGGACCATATTCCTGAAGATCTTTCCTTCATAATGCATGGAATGTTTCAGGGGGTCAAGTTTAGGTACTCTCAGTTTGTTTGTACAGATTTTCTTGCAAACTTGGACTCCTTAAAGTATTATATGTTTTCTAGATGTGTTCAATACATTCTTAATTATGTACTGGGCTCATAGTTAAGGAAAACATATAATATTCTTAAATTGGGACAGATGAAGCCCGATATCTTTAAAATAATGAAGAAACCAACTGTTGGTTTCTCTGGGGTTGAAATAGCCCTTGTCCCAAAAATGTTAGAGCTTATTGCTAAAGGTGATAACCTATCAACACAAGCTAGTGTTGAACTCACACCTTCCACCTCTCAACCACCCAAATAGCCTCAAATCACCCTTACCTAGAAATAAAATCCAAACGAACTCCTACACTAGCTATGCAGCTTGTGCAGGCTCCCATATCACTACCCACATAAGAGGAAGTGGACACTGGAGCTCCCACTTCCCTTTAGGAGCAAACCACTCCCATCACTTCAAAAATCAATGATGAGGTTCCTCATGCTAAGCCTGATGAGCTTATTAGCCCAACAGCCTTAAGCCTTCGCTCTGAGTCTCAACACTTAAGTGAAGAACCTTCAGAAGAAAGTTACCATCCCCATCCTTTAGATCTTAACCAACCAATTCCTAGTCTAGACTTCTATGATGATAAAGACTTAAGATTTAGTGAGTACAATAAGTCTCTCTATTCTTCCCCTACTCAAAGACTGATGCGTGCTCCTACTTCTTTCCTGTCTAGCCCATATCATCCACCTACCACTGAGGTGGGTCTCCCTGAACATGTTTAGGAGGTCCATATGGAATAGTCTCTCAATATTGCAAGTGGTTACATTATTAAGACCTAAACCATGCAACTTAGCCCATTGACACTTCATTTGAAGCTATCAGTGAGCAGAGGAAAAGTAGCAGCCAAAAACCTGATGCAGGTGGTGAGACTGAGGACTTTGGTCCAATGATCTCATCCACCAATGACTCTTCTGATGAAAAAGAGGGGAATTTAAGGCTAAAGGCGCAAAAATTGTCAAAAACATGCACCTATTTAGTCTCTAAAGCTAGTCACCTTGAATCTCAGGTGACTACCTTACAAAACAGGGTCAATAATCAACAACTTGAGATTTATTATCTTACAGAAAAACTAGTTGGGAGACCTTTGAGGAGAGCTCATCCAGGAACACAAGAACCTATGGATGTGAATGACCTAACTCCCAGCTCACCTATGAAAGTGGGTGATGCTACCAAAAAGGGGGAGAGAGTCATTACAATCACAGAACCAAGGAGTTCTTCACAGATTATGGACATTGAGGACTCACCATCCTCACTTGTAGATGTTCATACTCAACAACTTCCTCAAGTTCATATTGATGTGGACTCTATAGACTCCTTCATTCAGATTCTCTTTGAGGAAGGTATACCAAGGGTTGTATCATCTCCACCTCAAGAAACTTCCAACAACATAATAGGATGAAGGTATTATGCTTATAGAAGAGCCCTCATTCTTCAAAGAGTTCAAGGGTAGCAATAGGTCTTTAATTTTTAGACCTTAAACTACTATGAAGGTTTTGACCTAATTAACATACCACTTGCCAACCCAAGCCAATCTAGGCAAGCTGGCAGGCTGGCTCAGAGGATTCAAGACAAAATTACTAAAGTGTTAAGCCAAAGTAGGAGACAAAGACAATCAGGTAATATCATCGGTCAACTACATGTTGAGGCAGACCCTAAGAATAGCTTCAAAGGGAAAACTTTGACTGAAGGCCTGTAGATAGAGCCTGAGAGTCTTGTCTCACCTATAACCACTTTAGCAATTCATTCCCTTAGTGGCACACCTATTGGTGAAGGTATATCATAGCCTCTCTCTAGCCAGAGCATGAAGGTTTGTGAATGACAAAGGGAAAAGGAAAATGACCTCTGAGGAGATTGAGGAGGAGTAGAGAGAGGAAAAGGAAGGGGATAGTTCTATTGGGCCTTTAGGATTCATGCAAGCTGCAATAAGGGCTGCCCCCAGACCAGACACTTAGAATGATGAGTTAAGGGCAATCAGGATTGCTTACTAACAGACCAGGAATTATAACATTGATCAAATCATTTCCCTCCCCTTAGAGGAACTTATTGAACTGGCAAACACTAAAGTGTCTAAAGAGAAGAAGGAAGTAGAGGATGTAAGATTGCTACTTTAGATCAAGGAAGAAAAGAGACTGAAAAGACTCTACAAACACGTTCCTACTCTCTCACCAGTTCAAGAAAGCCCTGTGCAAGACACTTTAGCACCACAAGAACCTTAGGTAGATAAAGAAACTAACAGGATAAATATGATCAACTAGCTAAGTGCCATAGGTCTTTACCAAGCAGATGCACTTCTTCCCCTGGAATTTGAGTACATTGAGTTTGAGTATCTCAAACAACTTGAGCTTCAATTACTCAAAGAGCAGAAGGCAACAAAGAGGAAAATGAGGGAAGAAGTTGCCAAAAGCAAGAGCCATCATCCGAAAAAGTCAAAAGAAGTCTGCTCATAGGCAGAGGATGATGAGCTTTTTGAAGTTGTATGAATTCTCTGGAAAGAGACATGGCCCTATGTCTCTATCCACCATGGATGAGCACATAAGGGTGATCAAGCAGAAGATTAAAAGAGGAGAGCTCATTGATTTACACTCCCC
>BJCM01000645.1:0-10660 GCA_018326385.1 Flaveria bidentis | reverse complement strand
TATATATATATGGCAACATGGTGGCATATTTGGCATATTTGGAAGGCTAGAAACGAGTTGATTTTCAACGGAAACCCAGTTAGTCCTACAAGAGTAGCGGAGGAGATAAAGGTTAATTCATATTTGTGGATATTTGTGGATATTTGTGGATTAAGAACAGAGCATGGTTTTATAATGTAGATTGGCATTATTTGTGTAATTTTAATTTGTATAACTGTTGGTGTAATTTGGTGGTTTATGCTCTAGCATTTGATAGTAGCATTTAAAAGTTTTATCTCTGTCGTTCTATTAATAAAATTATGATAAAACATTAATATTGATATTAACGTTTTAAACACTACAAATAATAATTAAACATGATGAAATCAAGACAATACATATTTCTCTCTAATCACTTGTTAATCTTTTATGTGTTATGATGATCTTACCCGTCAAGCAATCGGTATTCACCCAAAGTAGCTTCATGTTGATGGTTGTTTGGGTTAACCCAAGGCGTGATTGGATCCACAGTTTAATGTGTTGTTGAAATGATTGATTTTTGTAGTATAAGAGTAGAATTGTAAAAAAATAATTATAGAAGAAGATTATTTTGTTGTATAATATGTAAAAGAAGATGGTATATATAGGTATTTTTTTTCATTTAATTTACAACGAAAGGCCCATGTTTAGGGGACAATGTTTATGGCTTAATAGGGTGATGTTGCATACCTTATCGATGGTCTTACAAGAACAAGGTTCTGTTGTACTGAGAAAGTAAATGAAAGCTCAAAGAAATGATATATGATTAGGTACTTACTAATTCAAATGTCATTAAAGTTCTATAGTGTGGATATAGAATATTAATCTTCTTATTCAATGATATACTTATGAGATTTTAGATTCTAATAATTAAAACTATAACGCACTAACCAATATTAATTCATGTTAATAATTTGACTAATTTTATTTCTAAGTCATACATAATTATCATAGATGTACGTGTGATTTGCACTTGTATCTACGTGTAATGTAAGGCAAGGTATCGGTTTCTGCAAACAACAATGCAAACAACAATTGATTTAGGCATTTTCCACAGCCTAAAGTTATCGGTTTCTGCTCTAGTGGTCTCGCATCTATTCTATGCAGATGATGTAATGTTCGTGGGGGAGTGGTCCAAATCAAATGGTGCAAACTTAAAGAGACGAGTAAATGTTTCCATCTTGCTTCGGGGCTTTGGGTCAGTTGCATTTATGGTATTGGTGCATCTCCGCTCGAGTCAAACTCTATGGCAGAATTGATGAACTGTGGTATTGGATCCCTTCCATTTTCTTACTTAGGCCTAACGGTTGGGACTAATATGAACCGGATCTCCCATTGGGATCCAATCGTGGAGAAGCTACGCAAGAAACTATCATTATGGAAATCTAAGAACTTATCATTTGGTGGAAAAATCACCCTTTTAAAATCCGTCTTGGGAAGTTTACCAATTTTCTATCTCTCCCTCTATATAGCTCCTAAGAAAGTGATTCAGAAAATGGAAAGTATAAGACTAAATTTTTTATGGGGCTCTACAGACCAAAAGAAGAAAATCTCATGGGTCACATGGAATCAATATCTAGCACCTAAACACTTTGGTGGATTAGGAATCAATAGTATTGGGGTCGCAAATTTAGCTACGCTTAGCAAATAGTTTTGGCGCTATAAGGCAGAGCCGATTACCTTATGGGTCAAAATTATAAATGTTATTCATGGAGGATCAAACTCAACTCAATGGCTCCTATGGAAAAAATATCAATCTAAATAACATGGTGGTACATGATGGGGGAACCAAATCCTATCTGTAGCAACTCTTAAAGAGGAAATAAACAAAGTATTCTGCACAAAGTATCCGGTTCAATTCGATTGGCTTTCTTGGGTGCCGATTAAGGTTCGTTTCTTTGTTTGGAGGGCCCTCCAAATGAAAATTCCGTCCCTGATAGAATCACTAGCACCCATTAGCGATGGTCTAAGACATCTTATCCGATTAGTGCACCTTTTCAATAATTATCAGGCCGTTGCGCTATTGGTGTGAGCTGTAAGGAGGCTTGATCTCGAGTCAAGCTGGGGCGTCATTTGTTTTTTAAGTGAAGTATCCAAACAACAAGCTCCATAAATCTGGTTGGAACTAGTGGATTCCTCTGCCATTCATTCTCTCCTCTTGGTTGGCCTTTTGCAATCCCTTCATGTTAACTAAAGTTCAGTTTACTCTTTTGATTCATTGCTCCTAGTCAAGTTATTACTCTTTTGATCTTTTTTTTGTTCAAGTTATTTTTTTGTTCCCTTCATGCTGCTTTTACGAAAGTACGATCACCATTGGCTAATACCTTCTAGACACTATCAATCCTGAAATCCACTCTCAATTGCTCTTTTTAGTTGGCGGCAAGGTTTCCTCCCACCCGCTACCAACAAAGGAGGTACAGAGTAGCTACTACAACTACAGCTGGGTAACTAGACCATCTACTTTATGTTTCAAACTTGTTAAACTTGATCAAACCGATAAACCACATGCGCTACTATTAAAACGCCTTGTATTCAAATCCTATATTTCTCATGTTTTCATTACTTTTACGGCTAATCCCAACAAAAAATAATCAAAATATTACGTCTACCGGTTGGGGACATGTTTCAAGCCCTTGACCTCCGATATATAGGGGCATAACACACAAACAAAGACAGTAGTTAGTTGTGGTTAAGCTAGAATTAAAAAAAAAGTTTCTAACATAACACACAAGGTGTTTAAAATCCTTAAATTTGCAGCAAAACAACAACAATCAGCAAACCATACAATAGTAGCTTCTTGTCCATATATATATATATATATGAGTTATACAAAATCAGTTAAAGTAACCCTTTAATTTGAACATGTTTGTGATCAAGTGACCCACTTCTACATTATACAAAACCCCTCGAATACAGATGTTTTTCTCCCCATGGATACATACACACAATGTATGGTGTATGTGTGTGACACAGAGTTTCATTGGGTTCAAATGGTTAAACACTATGATTCAGCATTTTGGGGAACTTGTAACTGCCTTCTTACAAGTGCGGTGTAAATCCCGTTCATGCTAAGAAGTTCCTCATGAGTTCCGCTTTCTGCAATTTGACCGTCAGATATCACAGCTACAGTGTCTGCACTCTTCACAGTCGATAGCCTGTGGGCTATAACTAAGACCGTTCTTCCTCGCATTAGAGAGTCCATTGCATCCTATTCATATGAAAACATGCACACTGTAATCAATTCACGAGGCTCCCTACGTTTGTTAAATGTGTATTTTGGCTTGTTGGGTGCACCTGAACAAGATACTCGCTTTCAGCATCTAAAGCGCTAGTGGCTTCATCCAATAGTAAAACTCTAGGATTCATCAAGAGTGCTCTAGCAATAGCAATTCGTTGTTTTTGACCTCCTGATAGCCTCAACCCGCGTTCTCCCACCACCGTTTGGTACTTTTCTGGAAACGATGACACAAAATCGTGGGCGTTTGCCATTTTCTTGTGTATCCCAATTCAAGTAGTAAGCTTTCAAGAACTTATGAATCTGGAAAATATAATATGAAAGAAAAAGAGAGCTTACAGCAACATTTTCGATATCAGAAATGCTAGCTTTGCCATCAAACCCGTATGCAATATTATCTTCTATAGAACAGTTGAACAAAACAGGCTCCTGGCTCACGATACTCACCTTGAGAACAAAATATGCACAAACACACAAGTCAATGTCAATGTATTGACAAATGTTTGTAATAAACGTATGAAATATGCGGATTAGTTTACCTTTTTGTGTAGGAACTCGTGTGATATTTCAGGTAAACGAACCCCATTTAGCAAAATCTTTCCATTTACCGGATCATAAAATCTTTCTATCAAATTTGCTATGGTGGTCTGTACAAAAACACATATTTCATCAACATTTAACGACTCAATCTTGAAAGCACAAAGATAGTGATCGTTAGTTTACAATACCTTTCCACCACCACTTGGGCCAACCAGAGCTATCTTTGAACCAGGTCTCAGTTTTAAAGTAATACCCTACCAATTTATTTCGTTAGTTCATCAACCAGTGACCGAATGAATGTACGTTGACTTTGACTGATCAGAGAAAAAGGTGATCTTTTTCCCTAAATTGATTACCTTAAGAACCATATGGGTAGGGCGAGAAGGGTAAGCAAACCAAACATCATCTAGTTCAACATCTCCATCTGGATTACTACAGTTATAAACCATAATCAAATTATTAACTACTTAAACAATTGTGAATATGCAGTTGATATAACAAAGAATCTGACCCCACAGGACACTGGTCCCCTGCTTTTTCCATGCTCGACACACGGTCTAGAAGCTGAAAAACTCTCCTACTTGCACCTGCAGCTTTCATAGCGGTTGTATATAATCCAGATAATGAAGATATCGAAGAGCCAACTGCAAATCAGAAGTTTGATTAATAGTATAATCAGGATATTCAATGTAGTATAGATAAAAACAGTACCAGTGAGACTGTAAAGAATGAAGGATGTAAGAGAGCCAGCAGTCATGGAGCCTGTTATGGTCAAATAAGCTCCATATAGCACCACTGTGATTACAGACAACGTTGATGCTCCACTCATACCACCAGAGAATAAACCCGTGACTTTCTGTCATGTAAACAAAAAATGGTACAAAAATTTTAATGAAAAAGAGATGGATTACGCCAAAAAGATAAAACTCTTACTGCTTGTCGGAGCCCGAGCTTTAATGTCTCATCTACTTTTTCAGAGTAGGTTGAAATTGCATAAGATTCTTGTGCAAACGATCGCACTGTTCTAATGGCCCCAAAGGATTCCTGCACATAAGTATGCGAAAAGTCAGCCCATAGGTCAATTAAAGAGGACTTTGTTTGTAACAACGGTTAATAAAGATACAAACTTCTGCAATTGAGGCAGCAACTGCGGCTGCAGCTTGTGTTGCATGTGAGAGTTCCCGAAGATACCTTCCAAAATAGCGTACCGCAACAGATATTATTGGTACAACAACCAATGCCAGCACTTCATAAAACAAGAAGCAATATAATACATATAATCTGTAAATAACATTGATTTTTTCTTTTGTAATTGTGAACCATTAGGGAAAACTCACAGGACCTCCCTAATATCGCTAAGTAACCAATGGGAAGCTTACGCTATGCAGGTGAACTTCAAGGGGTTTAAGTCAAGAATCTCCAGTAGTGGAGAATCAGGCATTTACCACTTCACAACCCCTTGATGGTTAAATAATAGTAATAACAATGTTCATTTTGCATGATTCGGTAAATGATGCTGAAATTGAAAAACTTACAGGTTAACTTCCAAGAAGACGAGAACATGAAACCAAGACCAATAAGTGCGGTAGTCAAGTTTCTTAGTGCTTCGGATAGATTAGTAGTTGCAGCATTTTTAATTATTTGAGTATCCTCAGATAGTCTGCTGAGTAATTCCCCTGTTCGAGTAACATCATAGAAGGCTATTTCCTGAATAAAAACGTTGCATATTGTTGAACTTTTCTGTTGTAACTATAGGTAGCAAAATGAATGGGGCGAGTAAAGGGTCAAAACGGGTCGTGTTGACTCACCTGCTGCATTAGGTGGCTGAACAATTGCTTTCTCAAACGAGCAACAACCCGTTCACTAGCGGAAGAGAACAACCACGCTCGCAGTGCTGTTGACAATGAACTAAGAACAAAAGGTTATATAGAATTTTAAAAAAGAACATGATTCTCAGTGTCTTATCTTATAGAAAATAAACTAACCCAACAACCACCACCAACACAACAGCTAGTATAGTGTCCTTTACAGCATTCAAAGCTTCAATCTGCTCTTCGGGCGACTTTATATCTCTTGATACAATGTCGATAATCTTCCCACCAAAAGATGGCTGACCATGAAAAAATCAATATCATGCTTTATAACCCGTAAAAACAAGATTAACTATTATAATATTATATTGTCAAATAATTCTACCAACTCAGAAATGGCATACAATTAGCAGGCTCGAGGTGGAAGCGACCAGTAATGCAATGGTAGCAATTATGAGCGCCCCTGCATCAGGTTTTGCCTGCAATGTAAGATCAAGAAAATAATTACTAACTTACTAAGTACTAAATCTTAGGATAAGATAGAATAACACAGGCCCGTGTTACAGTATGGTGATCTTACTAAAAGTAGAACTCTGGAAAATCCAACATTAGCTGCCTACTTTCACAAAAACAATACGGTCCGTAAGCAAAAAACTGCTCAAGGATAAGTATTAAAAAATGAAACCAAAAATGATGGTCACCTGTACTGCATCTCCATGCTCAAGATCAGTTGCAGGACCATTAGAGGTCCCAGTTCCATCATCATTTCTCTTTACCTAAAATCATAAAATATTCCAACTTCACAATAAGTAAAAATAGTTTAAAACAAAAATCCACAAAAACTAGAACAGTTATAACTTTAAGAACAAAAGAACATGTTTTCTGCTCATCAAACTAGAAGAGAGAAGAATAGATGCTTAAGGGGTGTTTTTGGTCCATTTGGATGTGTGTTTTTATCAATGTAATCACATGATCTATAATCTCCCATAATTGTAATAACAATAACATAATATATACCTCCTTTCATTCACCAATACGCGATTAAGGGGGCGTTTGGATGTGTGTTTTTCAAGTGACTATAACCACTATAAGAACTGGATACTATAATCAAATAACTAACAGCTTAAAGCCTTGATGGTTAGGTTATTACTCATTATTGTAGCTTTAAACAATAATTATCAGTTTAATGGTGCATCCAAACACCCCCACTTATAATTATTATCATCTTTATACTAACATAACACAACCTGCATTTTCAGTTTGATATCATTCACCCAACAACATCCCATATTACACCCTAAACTCGAACAGTAATCCCCCAAAATCCCAATTTAAAGCTACCACCTTTAGGTTTTTCTTCCATGGTCAAGATGAAAAGTTAAAGAACACTAATCAAGTGAAAATCACCAAACCCCATAATTAAAGTTTGATAATTTTAGAGATAGAACAATAAATACAAAAGAATGATGCATGATCGGTGAAAAAAAGATTGAGAATCTTACATCTTTTTTTATGAGAGGAACTCTGTCACCACCAGAAGATATAATCGATCGACTCGTCCAATCTAAATGCTTCTTCTTCCCCATTTCACAAGATTTGAATAAACTCTAAACAAACATGGATTTTGTAGGAATATTTATGAACAAGAGAAAGAAAGAAGTTCTTTATTGATCATTGTAAAAGACTAAAAGGTGAAGTTTTGGAATGTTTTGATATTTTATATTCTTTATTTAGTTGTTTAAGATGACCACACTCTTATAGTCTATAATCACACGCGCACCAATTTAATTAAATCATATATATGACAGGAAGCTATAAATCAATTAGTTTGGTAAAGACATCTTATGGTTTTTTAAACTATAATTAGTTTGGTAAAGACATCTTATGGTTTTTTAAACTGTATGTTATAAGATCGGCTCTCATTTAATGCAATATGTTTTATATGAATCGGAGATTTATCATATTGGATCTTTAGTTGGTGGATTTTTTCTGAAATGATGGACGGTCTAGGTTGTTGTTTGTGTTACTGTGCGTAGGTGGCTTTCGCCAGTGAGTTTACATAGGTGACTGAGCTTAAAGGTAATTGTTTGACGTTATACAAAATCAGATGATACGAGAAAAGATTATAAACCAATTGAAAGTGAAAATCAAAATGATGAAATATTTCAAGCATGTATATATAAATAGCTTTAGATTATTATATGAAATCTATGGAGTTTTTTTTTCAAACTAGTGTAATTTAAAAACTTATTTACTAAAATGATGTATTTTGAAAAATATTTACCAAAATGGTGTAGTTTTGCAATATTTGTTGTTTCTCACTCTTAATTTGATTGACTCCTTAAAAAATTATTTTTTATTGGCTACCTAATTATCTTTTAAAGTTTTTTATTTTTTAGGGATGATATATTTAAATTTTTAGATATATATATATATTTTAAATAGAACATTTTTTAAAGTTTTTAAGTTTTTTTTAAGTTTACAAGAATTTTTATTCTTTTTACTTTATTTAAAAATTTATTCTAAAAATGACTTTATAAAATGTTTAGTTATTATATATAGTCTAATAATAAAATGTTTAGTTATTATATACTTATAACATAAAGTCATGTAAAAGTTGATGTTACGTTATTTTTTATTTATTTTTTTGGTTTTATTTATTGTAATTTATTTATATCAAATAACTTTATATAGTAGCATTTGGGGGAGAATTTAAAATGAATGCTAACTAATATAAAGAGTTAAGCTAAAAGCAAGTAAGATACTAAACTACTAAGAAAAATTATTGTTCTTTTAAAAAACAATATTACAAAAATCCCAGAATGAACACTGACGTATGAGTCAAAGACAACCATAACAATCACTACACCAAGCGACATATTTCTTTAACCGTTCCAGACCAACAGAAAAAATAAAATAAAAATAAATAAATAAAAGACAACATAACATTAATTTTTACATGACTTTATGCTATAAGTATATGGTAATTGTAGCAAACGGCTTATTATTATTAGACTATATATAATAACTAAACATTTGGTAAAGTCATTTTTAGAATAGACTTTTTAAATAAAGTAAAAGAAATTTTTTTAAAAAAACTTTAAAAAATGTTCTATTTAAAATATATATCTAAAAATTTAAAGATATTATCCCTAAAAGAATACAAAAAACTTTAAAATATAATTAGGTGACCAATAAAAAATAAATTTTTAAGTAGCCAATTAAATTAAGAATGAGAAACAATAAAATTTTCAAAACTACATTATTTTGGTAAATGTTTTTCAAAGTACATCATTTTAATAATTAAGTTTTCAAACTACACTAGTTTGGGAAAAAACTCGAAATCTATGTATTATTATTTTGTAAGTGTATAAATTAATTATGTTGATTGATTTATGTTTTTTTTTATTTTTCATGTTACCTCTTAATATGCTAAACTAATAAACTTTTAAGGTTATATATTTATTATTTGTTAGTCTTTATTATTATTTTTGTTTTTTTATTGTTTTTAATTGTAGTAATTGTGTATGTTAAAAAAAAGCCAAACACTCTAAAAACAACTAAAAACCGAGCCGTATTTGTAATAAAAAAAACCGAATCATATCGTGAGTTCGGTTTTTGGTTCAGTTAACGATTATATAAAATCTTGTTTATTCGGTTCAGTTATCTATACAAACCGAATAATAAATGGTTTAATAAGATAACCGAAGAACCGAATAAATCGGTATAAACAATTTAGTCGGTTGAATTTAGTTCATTTAGGACTATTTCAAATTCTAAAAGATTATTATAATTTGTTTATTAAAAGTTTTTTCTATCTTTAGAAATGTTTATATTATATTTTTCATAAATTATTCATTAGTTAATAATCTAAAAATGTGGTTATGAGTTTAAAATTACAAAACAAAAGTCAAAAGGTGAATCTTACATTCTTTTTAACGAAGGGAACTTTGTCACTTCCTGAGGACAAAATTGAGCGAGTTGTCCAATCCAAATGCTTCTTTTTCCCCATTATTTTTTCAAGATTCGAATAAAACCCTACACAAACATATAGTGCACAACAACTGATTCTTAATGGTGATTCGCTTCATATATCTACGCACAAATTACAAAAAAAAAATAATAATAATATATTTTTAATAGAGAAATATAATCAAATTGCTTGATCAAGAACACATAGATGTACACAAACTAGTGTAGTTACTATTTTTAGCCTAGTTGTACTTAATTTATACGAAGTGAATTACTGAAGATGTCGGAAGAATCTTGTAGATGTTCTTTAAAGTTGTACTCAAGTCCCGTGACTTTATTTATATATAATTAATTTTAACTTATAAAAATTTAGCATACGTGTACGGATCAACTTATAATATACGTACCCTTAACTACTCTTGCATATTTAAACCTTTATAGTTATAAATAATAAATAAATAATGTTTTTCTAGAGTCTAAAGTTTTGTCTTCAAATCAAAAAGGGTAAATTTTTATTAGCTTTACTTTTAATTTTTGTTTTTAGATTGGATTCACTCCGTATATAAATTTGAATAGCATGTGAATATATCATGTATGACATTTTATGCATGGCACGCGCAAGCGCACACACATTCATATGTCATATATGCCTGTAGCTTAACTTGAAACACCCATTGATCCTCTACTCTCAAGGATTAAACTCACCTTGATAATAACTTGAGTAAATTACAAATTTTATCATTTAAGTATACCTAAAATTATGGATCTTGTCCTTAAACTTTCATAATTACACTGAGCGTCCTTTATTTAAAAATTTATCACGCTTTATGTCCTTTCTACTAACTGAAATTAACTTTTTCAGTTAGTTTTTGTAAAAGACCATTTTACCCTTACCCATTAAAAGATGAAATCTGTAATTTTTAATAATATTTTATTTTTTTCCTTTTTGTTTTTATTTTATTTACTTTATTTATCTCTAAATTTTTTTTCTCTTTTCTAACCACTTTTATTTTAATAAACTTATTTTCTTAATAGTCATTTTACCCTTAACCCTTAAAATGATGAAATGTGTTATTATTTTAAT
>BJCM01000644.1:0-12364 GCA_018326385.1 Flaveria bidentis | reverse complement strand
GGGCGAGGGGTTTGTCGTCGTCGGTGGCCGGCATACCGCCATTGGTAGCGTTAACATTCATTCGTCCACCAGCCCCCATGGTGTTGTGACCTACAAATTAACCAAAGATGATATATTTGTTAGTGTGCATTTATAAGTATAGTATTGATATGTAAGCAAAGAAAATGATATAAATATATTAGATGCATACCTTTAATCCCAAGTGTTTTGCTTGAGGTAGTGCTACTGGAGTGTCTTCAGATTGGAGAATGTATGTTGCTATTTATAGTTGCAGTTTCAATTTTGGCTGCGCATTTTAATAAAATTTATAAATTTGTTCGCCAGAACATGATTAACTTCTCGCATAAATCGGAACACAAATTTTGACTTATGTAAATAAGTAATTGTATTTCACGTTTGTTTTCTTATATAAAATTACTTAAGTAAAACCATTCACAATTTATGACTCAAATCTATTTTTATTTTAATTAAATAATACTTATATATTATTCTTTCAATACTATTTCTAATTCTTTCACTATCTATTAATCAAATATATCAAGAGATGAATTTTCAACCATATATTTCCGTAATAAGATTGTTTTCCTAAAGATGAGCTATAGGATGAAGAATGGGATGGAGTAAATATTTTTTATTAATTTAGTTATAGATTGGATGGAAAATGATGATAATCCTCTAATTAAAATTAGACGCACACATAAAAAGAGCGCCCGCACGATACTAAAAAAACTCAAAATATAGATTTTTATTTTAAATTAAACCAAGACTATATAAAATTACAATGCTCAAATTAAAATAGTTGGTTTAAAAAGTTCATAATTTTAATCACATAATCGGCGCACAAATTTTAATTCACCTCTGTATTATAATATACTTTATAAGATGGTCGTAATATAATATGTTAAAATCAAGCTAATAGTCACTAAAAAAGAGTATTTATTGAATGCACTAGTGCTAAGTGCAGTCGTTTGAGAAAATGCCACAAGGATACAAAAACCAAGTAGGTGTTCGCAGACAAGCTACAAAGATCTAAATGCGACAAAAGCATTTAAATATATATAAATAATATTACATCGTATGATAAATCATAAGCACAAAATTAATTCGAGACATTATAATATACTTTCCGTTACATCGCGCGGAATAATAATGATAATTGATATTTTTGTCATGGACAACTTTTGGTGTTAAAGTGTGTCGATGTAAAATAGGGTTTTGAGAAATTAAATTAGGTGTTCATAGACCGTTTATTTTTATTTTATTTATTTATCTAATTATTTTTTGTATAATCTTCCTGAAGGCAATAAATAAGAAGGAGGAGGAAAGATGACGACTTTTGTGGGAAGGATTCTAAGGTTACTTGACATTGCATATTTGTGTATAATCTTCCTAAAGGTGGCTCAGGTTGTGGAATGTCTTTAAGCCATTTGGTGCCTTAGTGGGTGCATTTGTGTCCAAAAAATGGGCTAAATGGAGAAATGTTTGTGGTTTTACTTATTTGATTTAAACAAGTAGGGTTTGATTCAAATGCTCAACACTATGTATCAGCATCCTGAAGTATCAGCATGTACATGTTGGAAGTGTAGTTCTCGTCTGGTCAATGGGTTGTCCTTCAAAGAAATGGTAGCGGGGGGCTTAAATGTTGCTAAAATTAATCCCAAGAATATATGGATCTGAAACCCGAAAAATAATGCATCAATCTCATGGAAAAACTGTTCGCTAATTGGAGAGGCACCACACTATGTAACTGATAATGGGTTATTATGCATTCACGTATCATAGTTAATATTACGTATAATATACTTTATGTATCGAATGTTATTAGTTTGTTACGTGTTTGAAATGCACGTCGATTGGAGCTTAAAGTACATTATTTGATAAGGATGCAAGGATAACAAGAATGATGAAGAGGAGCTGAACAAAGAAAATTGAGGAAAACAAGTTGAGACTATAGCTTACGGCCTATAGGTCGTAGCTTATGGCTTCACTGCATCACCGTTTGAAACCACAGTAAGACAGAGGCCAAGGCTGTCTTAGAAGGAGGCAACCGTTGATGCGGTTTGTCAGGCCTAATAAAAAACAATTTAATTTTATGATGTTAGCTCACCTAATCAAAGATAGTAAGTAAGGTCGTCTTCACAAACAATATGTGGAAAGTGAAAAACTTGATTTACTGGTTGAAAACTAATTAAGAACAAGTTGAAATGAAAACTGATTTTAAAAGAAACTAATTTGAGATTGGATTAGTTGTAAACAATAATTGCAAAGGTAATCCTCTTTGGATTTAGATTTTCAACTACTTAGTTGTTCTAGATGTTCGTGAATGGTCACATAGACATAATCATCATTGGTTTGACAAGACCCAATGGGATTGAACGAAATTTCTCAATTAGCTTTATTTATCTCATTTAGCTCTTCATACCTTTAAATCACAAACACACTCTTTCTAACCAATAAACTCATTAAAATCTTATAATTAACACCATTAAAACCCATTCAAATACCTGAACACCAGTCATAACTTATGGCCTTAGAGGTCGTAAGTGGTTATTTCAATTTTGAAGCCTATTTAAACCTCAATCATTAAAGTTTCAAAAACACACTTGCCTCCACCCCTAAGAACACTTCTCTAAACCACGTGTGATCATCTTTGGGTGGATGGTTTGTAATTTGATTGTGCTTACTTGTGCTTTTACCTAGTCAAGACATAAACTTTAATTGTTTAATAACTTTTATTTGTTTATGTGTTTTGAATCATGTGACTATTGAAGATTCGTGTTAGTTAATTTTATTATTGCTAATCAAATTATCAATTTTACATTGTTAACCATTAAAGTAGTAATTAGGTTATTATCATTTATTGGTAAGTGTAATAAGATTTCTAGATTGTGGCTTTAGTTAGTTTAATAATTAATTTAGATGATAAGATATTGTGTTGGTTATTACCATTCAACAAATGTGATAAGAAAATTATGTCTATTTGATTTCAAAATTAGGTGAAACATAGTTTGCGCCATTAGTTACATTCCTGAAACCTAAGTGTGATCTCTTTTGTTTCAGTAGTTTCAACCCATGTTTAGGTTTTTGTTTTGGTTCGTAAACTAGTCGTTTTAAATTAATTTCATGCACCAATAGACAATTAAGTTACTATTAATCAATTACACATAACACCATCCATGGACTTCTCGTGGAATCAACACCCTACTTATACTAACTAGTTAAGGTGTTTAGGAACACACAAAACAAGCAAAAAAATTCTTTTTAGTTGATTAGGTCTTCGACATCGATTAGTAACATACAAAACACGACTATCAAATCTAATTCCCGTGCTCCCTAGCTAAGGATGACTTCCTTTAATAATAAACAAGACCAGTAGAGTAAATGGTTTTCAAAGTTGTACGTCTAGGATTGGTAACCTTGGAATATAATTGGATTGTGTGATTAAAGATTCATTGCATTTTGATCCGCTGTAAGATTAAATGGGGTTTGATGATGAAAAGTATAAGGACATAATAAGACAATAGGAAGCCTCTCTTAATGATTGTATCCTTGCATTTGATAGAATTGACGTGTTGATTTGATCGGATGCCTAGATTAAAGAAAAGCACTAAATTACTTGAAGGAATTCTGATTCTAAAGTATTGGTAATTTAAGATAAAAGTGATTGGATAATAATTATTCTCTCTAACAAACATGTCATTGTTGTTGGTATAGATGAGAAGTCTAAAAGTGAGCCGGTTGTGGATAACAAAATGTCTTGTGATAATAGACGTGCTTCTTGAGATCTTGGGAAAACTTAGTCCATGCATACATTGGAGGTTGGCAAATCGGTTATTTTAGGAATTTTTTTCTCGTTGTGAGCTTGCTGCCTCTTTTGTTAAATGGCCTAGACATAAGTCAATATCTAGAAATAACGAGGAGTATCCTTTCCTACTCCCAACATAAACCCTTCTCACTCTAATTGCCCAAACCCTAGACCCTTTTGGTTTAAACCAGATAGTCATTTGTACTGCTAACACTTTCTAAACCAACCCTGCCATTGCTTCTAGACCGACCTATTCCTAATTCATTCTTATGTGACCCTTCTCCGATTAGTGCCTTTTGTTTTGGGGGTCCAATTATTGCTACCACTATGTCATCAACAAAATTTCTATGGGGAGGGATGGAATAATGATGTATGTGAAGTTATTGTTACTGATGTTTAGAATAGCACTACTATAGAAGGGGTTGTTCCTAGTCCTTCTAATCAATTGGAAGGTACTGATTAACAACGAATGTACCTCTAGATATGGGTGAAAAAGTTCCCAAATATTTTTTGGTAGAGATAATATTCACCAAAATATTCATGACACTTTTCTGGTAAATATTTTTTTTGGAATCAATTTGATTGAGCATGAAGGTCAAGCGATATCCCTAATTCAAGGTAAAAAAGTTTTTAACTATCCTCAATAAATTTTCTAGCATCTAAATTTAGAAAGGTGGGAGACATGAAGAAAACGACTTGGATTAGGAAAGTAAAGGCCTCTCATGGGATGCATTTATGGTTATTCAAGAGACCTAAATGGCGGGTTCATCTAAATTCGACCTCATACCTTCTAGGGTAGGACTAAATATGGACATGATTATGTTAATGCAACACGTAGGTTAGGGGAACTATTGTGTTTCTAGAGCCCATCAATTTTTTTCAAGTACAATATGGTTAAGTCAAGATATTTATCACTAAGTATAACGTGTCAATGAATATTATGAATAATAATACACCCTAGGATTGTGTTGCAAAAAGGGATCTACATAAGAAATTTTGTAATAATGGCTTTTGGATTGTGTTGAGGGATTTTAATGAAGTAAGATGTCCTAATGCAAGTATCTATTTCAACTTTAATGCATCGAATGCTTCAATGTTTAACAACCTTATTCATTGTGTTTCATTTTCCGAATACTTAAAAGGGGGAGGGGCGACAATACATTAACGTATATAGGAAAGGATACAAACTGAGTAATGGGCTGTTTGGTAATTTTTGAATAATTAAGTGTTAAACCAATAAGTTGTTTGAATCATTAAATGTCAAAATATTAAGAGATCTAAATCATTAAGAGCTAGTATATTGCATAACTATTCAAAGGCAAATGTTTAACCAATTTAGATAAAAGGTCTTAACCATTCAACATTAGACATATTAACCATTCAACATTAGTATAATGTTTAACCATTTAGAGACAAATCTCTGAATCATTCAGACATTTGCTTGTGAAACAAACATTTTAAACCATTAAGTGTTGAACCATTCAGACATTTGAATAATTAAGAGGCTGATTCAGATGCTACCTAACCAAACCTAAGATTGCGTGCTTTTTAGGAGCTACATGGATAGATGGTCTAATGCAACTCAAAACTATAGTTGATGATTGTGATGTTATTCCGTTTAAAATTTTTAAATATCTTCTTTGACTTATTAGGTTTTTGTGATTTAATTGATGCTCTTTCCAAATAACAATGACGACTACCACAACCACCACGATGCCCAGGACTACAACTACCACGACCACGACTACCACTGCCACCACTACCACAACTACCATGACTACCACGACCTCGATTACAACGACTACCACGACCATGACTACAGCTACCACCACCACTACCGCTACCACCATCGCTACCGTTATTGCTACACCCGACCACCACCATTGCTACCACTCTACCACTACCACCACTACTACAATGTGGACTAAACATTTTATCAATTTTTCAATACACATATACATTCATATATACACATACATACAAGTTTTTTCACTTTAATTCTTTTTAAGTATGTTTAGCATGCTAATTTGAAGTGAAAAATGTTTTTATACTTTTTACCTTATAGGAAAACTTATTTCATACAAAAGTTTATATCAAATCGTTAATTTGATATCTTTTATTCTGTGAAAATATATTTCTTAAATTTTAAGAAAAGAAACACATTTAAAAGTTACATCGGCTTAAAAAAATATATCATGGCTTTTGCAAATGTGTTGCATTTCGAAGATAAATTTTAATGGTGTTCAAATAAAACTGTTTTTTATTAAAAGAACTAAAAATGAGACAATAAATATTAAAGACTCAATTTTAGTTGTAAATTTAAAAGGCCTTAGCTAATTCATGTTTTTTTATTAAACCTGAAATACGAATGACGGGTTTTAAGAAAATATTAAAAAAAGACAAGGCTGTTATCAAAAGGTAAAAAAAAAGAACACTTAAAAGTAATTTATTAAAAGTTTACGTAAAATGGTTTTTTTCTTAAATAAACTTTTAGTTAAAAACTAAAACAAGAAGATAGCGGGAAAAAAGAATTGCCCGTAGCGAGTTGGAAGACACAGAATACTGTGGATGGTAAAACGCTGAAGTGTAAATAAAGTTGCAGGACTTTTGTATTTCTTATCTCTCTTACTTTTAATATGTCTCTCTTTAAAATTTTTAATTGCTTTTAAGTATATGTATACCTTCTATGTTATATGTTTAAATGATATACGATGATTCAATTAATAAATCAATCAACTAGTATTAAGTTTTTTTATTGTAACGAGAGCTGTAAAATCTTATCAAGTAACACGAATGATACACCACAGGCAACCAACAAAATAAAAAAAATTGTAATAAATCGAACGAAAATTAAACGTTAAATTGATGTAGGACCAACGCTTTGCAACGTTGCCGTTAAACATAGAAAAATAAAGGTAAGTACATTGAAACACACACGCACGCTATGACTTGTGTCATAAAATTTAGACTGAAACATTAAATTAAATTTATAAAATATGAAAAGTATAGAGTAGCAAGGTTGAAATTTTTTTTGAGGCTATATTGTAAAGGGTATTAAAGTATTAGGTTAAAATAAAAAAAATCAAAGTAAAAAAAAAGAGTATAGGATTATTTTTTTTAATTTTATACAAAAGTTATTAATTAATATAATAATATACACATATATCATAATCGTTTCAACTAACGATACGGTTTTTAAAACGTTATAGTATGTAATTTTTAACAAATTTTTTCCAAGAGTGCATGCACTCAAGGACTTAAAATACTTTTTAGTTATTCAACCATGTTGTTTTATACTTTTTAGTTATTCAACCATCTTGTTTTTGTCACGTTGTGGGAATATGTATAGTAGTCAGAGGCATGCTTATCAACGTTCACCTTTGGTCTTTGATAGTTTGATGGTGAAAGTGAGTTGATGGTCAATGATGGCGAACTTTTTCACATACTTTCCCACATTAATTTCATGAATATTTCTAACAATAGATGATAAACAAAAATTCATATTTGAAAACATTCGTTAGAAGAAGAAAAATGACTTTTATGTATACATTATAGATACTACGCCATGTGTATGAATTAATAATTTTCATGATTTGTGCGTTTTTACAAGTAAATTGCAATCAAATAAAAAATATGAAAGTCAATATCAGGGTTCAAATGAAGGAATTTGGATCCGCGACTATGGCATTAGTTATCGTGTCCTATCCATTACAAGATATATTTCATTCATATTTTACATCCAAAAGACTCAGGGGATGTTTCGTAATATCTGAATCTACCTGTTAATGGTTTAGATGTCTGAATGGTTGAGCACTTGAATGTTTAGACTATTTCTTTCGCGAGCAAATGTCTGAATGGTTCATACAATTTGTCTCTGAATGGTTAAACATTATACTAATACTGAATGGTTAAGATGTCTAATACTGAATGGTTAAAACTTTTTATCAGAATTAATCAGACATTTAGCTTTAAATTAGTTAAGCAATATACTAGCTTTTAATGGTTCAGACCTCTTAATAATTCAACACTAATGGTTCAGACATCTTATTGGTTCAGTATTTAATTATTTAAAAATTGTTAAACAGCTTCTTAATGATATTTAAAGGTGAGTATTTCTTATGACTCAACATATCTTTATCAACATAACAAAACAAACAATATGAGATTGGCCTAAGGCTTCATAAGTATCCTCTTGGACAGGATTTATCGTCTTTAATAAGGTTTGTTTCACCATTGTAAATGGAACAAAATTAAACATGAGTGGATCTAATACTATTTATAACATTTGATATCTAATACAAACTAATATTTTCTACAATAATGAGTTGTTGGATTTAGTGTGCATGAATTTAATGATACGTGCATTTTAAATATGTTCTAATTACTTTAATACATAACACGAGCTTTAGTAAACCCGTGTATTACACAAATTGAATAAATAAAATATTAATATAATAAATTCATTAATTATAAAACTATATTTTAATATATGATATGATTGAAATTACATATGAAAAATAACTATAAGTAATAAAACAGTGATATCAAAATTTTAAATTTGTGTTTTAAAATTTTTTATTTAAAAAAACATGTTGTTCTAAAACAAACCATATAAAAATGTCATTTTTAAAAATTTTTGTAACTCTCAAATTTGACTATTTTTTGTTTTTTAAAAATGACTTTTTTAAAGTAGAGTATTTTTAAAAAAGTTTAATGATTTAGAAAATTTTATTATGAAAATAGCAATTTTAAAATATTTAGTATCTTAAAAAAAATTATATGCTTTAGAAAAAAATTATTATTATATTAAAAAATTATTTATTTAGAAATAACATTAATAAATAGATTTCTATCTTAATTTATTAAATCTAAAAAAGTGTTAAACAGTATTAATGATAATTAAAATAATTATTTAATAAGAGAGACACGATAAAATTTTGATGAGGACGATTGTAGTACTGACACGTGTCATTCAATATACATTTTTATTAAAGTAGGTAGATTACAAATTAATTTGAGAAATGCATAACAACATAGTATTTGTTATTTTATATTAGCATTGATATATTGATATATTATCATTGAAACTAATTAAAACTTCAAAACGTCTGATAATATTCGGTAATGTTTGTTCTTTTATATCATTACATATTTACATGTGTGTCTGTGTTTTTTTAAGGATTGGTATTCACTTTATTAATTAAATAAGCAACTTTCTTTTTGCCAACAAAGTTTGCGCAAAGGGCCAAAAACTTGGCAGTTAGGTAGTCAACTAATCAACTTTTGAACGTATACTGGCATTCTTGAAAACAATCTAAATCCTTATTTTCAAAATATTAGATTAAATAATTGTTAATTATATAAGAAATTTACACATCAAAATTGAATTTTTTTAGAACAACTACTTTATTACGAACTAACCGGCCACTAGCAAGACGCTAGCAACTAAACGCCAGAACAATCGATCTCATAAAGAAAACTTTAAGAAAAAAATCTACACCATACATGTCATGCTAAAACTATACATTTTTAATTAAATAAGAGATTTACGCATCAAAATTTGAATTTTTTTAGAACAACAACTTTTATTTTGAACGAACAGACCACTAGTAAGAGGTTAGAACTGGAACACTAGAACAATCGATTACATGGACACATTGAGAACAAAAAATTGCACCATACATGTAATGCTAAAACTATACATTTGGCTTTATGTTTAAGCCATGAGAAGGAAGTGTAAATGACCTCCGCCATCACCTTGTCAACACTTAACTGTTTAGCTTAGAAGATGAAATCGTTGTGCACCTTTCAAATAAGCTACACCGTAAACAAATAAATAGAAAATATCACCTTCTTCCCAATCGCATTCCCAGTAGGAGCTTCTGTCGATGCGAGTAAGAGTCATCCATCATGATCGCTACACAAATTATATCCGCTGATGACATTCCTCATATTCTTAGTTGTGATTGCGCTAGCTTAAGTGCTATGTAGACGGCGTTTCCACTTCTAATTGAACCTCGTCCCATCGGCCAAAGCAACCATTTTATCCGCAACCTAGTGTTCCTTTACCTTTTCTAGCTTAAAGAGATCCAAGAACTGTGATTGTAAAGGAGTGGCACCAACAAAATTATCTAACCAAAACCGAATAGATTTACCGTTACCAATCTTACATCAAAATTGAATTAGCAATTTGATTTATTAACAATAGACGAATTAACATTAAAAAAATTAGAATAAACAAGAAATGTTAAATCGATAGCACTGATTTGAGTCGATAAAAATTTTCGAGCTAATGGATTTTAGATATTATATTATAAAGTAAATTTTCAGCGATGTATTTTACGTCAAATTTAACATTTTCATTCCTCTTGAAGATATTTTTTTTAATTAGGAAAATTTGCACATGTAATTAAGACAGTTTTTAGTAAGAAATTAAATTGTATTGGGTACTTATCGTTCTATAAACCGCATTTACAGAAGTGAAGAGTTCTTTGGGTAAGAATACACATGTTGTAAATGATATTAACAATTTTTCTTTAGCTTGTTGTGATGTTATCCACTTTCTTAAATTAGATTTACGGAACACCTAATACCAAAAACATTTCATTCCTTACCCACAAGCTATAGTAGATGTGCAAAATTTCCCAATTTGTATATATAATAACTTGTTTTATTTGCCATGCTATGCATCGGGAATTTTGTCGTTTAATCGTTTTACCCTGCACTACGCGACATGAGTCCCCCCGCCCCCTCTACACAACATGGGTTTGATCATCGCATCGTCGAAATGCATAAAAATGAAAACCGAAACAGTTTCGATAATACCAATATATATTGGAAACGGTGCTTTTCACCAATAAACATTTATGTTATTCACGATATGTCAATGGAAGGTGCACTATCTATAGTCTAACGTACCAAAAAAATAATCGATTTTGGATGCAAAACCGTTTTCAAAAATATTTATATCGGAACATCGACATAAAACATGAAACATCAAGCACTCCGTTTCTTAAAAAAATGTTAAAAATAAGAAAATATTACAGAAAAAAGAAATTACGTACAAAAAAATGGTTTTAGAACATAAAGTATATATAGTATGAGAGATAAAGAATGAAAATTAAAAAAAGAAAACTATACCATTAAAATTTTATGTCAAGATTATATAAAAGAAAAAAAGCAAACTTTAGTGGCAAGATTTAAAAGTATAAAAGTTTAACCTAATCAGATAAAATTTGTTGTGGTCAAAATTATATTTTATAAATATGCAATCTAGCATTTTCTTCTTAATTCATATATAGCATAATTCCATCTTGAAGTGAGCATATTAAACCATGAGTTGGATTTTCAGAATTTTAATTGACAACTCAACATTCATCACGTGCTTTTTTACCCTCGGTAGTACTCATTTAAACAAAGACAGCAGCCAAAGTTGAAACTCAAAACTATAAAAACCCCACACATCTTCACTACACTCCACCACCCAAAATCATCTTTTCACTTTTGATTCAGTTTACTTATTTTCCATAGCCATTTATCTTACACGGTTCGAACCATGGGTGCCGGTGGTCGGATGAACGTCGCTCCGACGACGACAAACCCCTCGCCCACAAGCGTGTTCCCGTCTCAAAACCGCCATTCGAGCTCAGCGATCTCAAGAAAGCCATACCGCCACACTGCTTCAAGCGTTCTCTTGTTCGCTCTTTTGCAGCGGTGTTTCGCGATTTCATCATTATCGGAGCCCTATACTACCTCGCGGACACTTTCATACCCATGCTCCCTAAACCCTTGGCATACGTCGCGTGGCCCGTGTATTGGTTCTTCCAAGGCGCCTATCTCATGGGCTTGTGGGTCATCGGTCACGAATGCGGACACCATGGTTTTAGCGAGTACCCGTGGCTGAATGACACCATTGGGTTCATCGTCCACTCGTTGATCCTCACCCCGTACTTCGGGTTCAAATACAGCCACCGGACCCACCACGCCAACACCAACTCCATCGAATACGACGAGGTGTGGATCCCGAAACGCAAATCGGACAAACTATACTCGGAGATTCTAAACAACCCAACGGGGGCGTTTCTGGTGTTCGTGTTCAAGATCGTCCTCGGCTTCCCGTTGTACTTCGTGTTCAACCTTTACGGTAGGAAATACGAGAAGGGGATCACGAGCCACTTCTACCCGTACAGCCCGATCTTCAACGACAGCGAGCGGTTTCAGATCTTCCTCACGGATCTCGGTGTTTTCGCCACTTGTTACGCGATATATCGGGCTGCAGCCATCATGGGGACACAATGGGTGATCAACATCTACGGGATGCCCATCCTTTTCATGAGTGGCTTCTTCATCTTACTGACGTACCTACACCACACCCACCCATCCATCCCTCACTACGACTCGACCGAGTGGGACTGGCTTCGGGGCGCTCTAGCCACCGTCGACAGGAACTTCGGGTTCTTGAACCACGCTTTCCACGACGTCACTCGAACCCACACCGTTCACCATCTTTTCCCCACCATTCCACACTACCATACATTCGAGGCTCGCCAAGCCGTGAAG
>BJCM01000643.1:0-15685 GCA_018326385.1 Flaveria bidentis | reverse complement strand
TTTTGATTATTTAAACAATTATGTTGGTTGACCTTTATTTGAATGTCGTATGATCTTGCGCGAATCGTATGGTTGTAGAGTTTTGGTTACTAATTGAATTGGTATTGTGTATTAAGACCTGTTAAGCCTTGATTATCATTATCACTTAATCATTACGCGTATAGAATCCCCGTTAAGGATTTTCCACCAAGTTGAACTAAACGATTACTGAAAACCAAACCTTAACCCTGAAGTGGATTACTCTTTCTTATAATTTTCTTAATCAAGTTTATTCCTTTGCAATTTGTTTTCTTAGTTAATTTCTTAATCATTTCAAAATCCAATTTTTACAGCCAAGGGGCAATAGTTTAAGTAATTTGATAATTTAATTAATCGTTTCTTATAAATCAATTCACAATACACCGACCACTAATTCCACGAGGTTCGACAACCTTACTTACCCTAACTAGTTTAAGGTGAATAGAAATACAATTTAATATCTTATTTGATTGGTACTTCGACATCGATCAGACTCCAAAAATAGAATTTTATCCCCACCACCTAGGCCTAAAAATTAAAGATCAATATTAATAAAAGGGTGTGGATATTGGGACATCCCAAAATTATAAATTAACACCCCAAGTTTTTATACGGGTCGTATAGTCCCATACACGTCATATAGGGGGGTCGTATAGCTCTATACAGGGTGTAGAACCCCTCTGACAGCCCACTGAATTTTTCCTTGTAGTTAGTGTCGAAATTTGTTATACGGATCGTATAACCCTATGTGTCGTATAGGGGGTCGTATAGGGCTATATGAGGGCGTATAGCTCTCTAACAGACCCATTGAATTTTCTTCATTTTCAATGTATTTGACCCTATACGTCGCGCATGGTATCATACGAGACAGTTAACTGGTGTCGTGGGTCCCCTCTATATATTATTGACCCTTAATAAAACCGTAGGGCGTGGCAGTGTGGTTTACTCCTCACTCCTCGTTATCACATCAGTTTTCACTCACCACCGATCAGCTCAATCGTAAAAAATGATCTTTACTTTAGTTCCATATCACTTTTTATTATGTATTTAACAACATATATGCAAATAATATTATTACAAGAATAATAGTATTTAAAAAAATATTAATAAAATGTATTAAATATACACCACTTCAAACAATTGCCAAAATATGATTACGAGACCAAAATTACTTTATTTTAAGACTTAACTTCATTTTCAATTAAACTTATATCAGAATGTTAACAAAGAAAACTAGGCAACACTATGCATTTAATTTATTTTTTTTAAATATGTCAACAAACACAAATTAGAAAAATCAAATCAAATGATAAATAAATGATAAATGAATAATCATTAAAAAAGTAATTAAAAAACTTCGTTCTTTTCATGCAACTGCCTCTCGCAAAAGCCACATCGAACCATGGGATGGGGGTCCCTTGGGTGTGGCACGGTGTTCAGTTCGTGGCTACGATACCACATCGGCTCATTCCTCCTTGCATGATGATTGTGGCATGTCTTGTATGTATTTGAAAAAATATAGTTAGCAACGTCAAATTTCTCCCTTTGAATAAGGTTATGTGTTAGTAGTGATTGCTTCATGAACTTTTTATGTGTCATTATTTTTGGTTTTTGGTATTGTTTTAGAAATCACACTAGACTACCCATTTTAACTAGTTAAATTGCAGAGTGAACAGGTGATGAGAGAATATAAATGTGTCGATGAAATCGATGACGAGTAATGAGAGCAGTCCAGTCGGTTAGATTAAATTATAGAGTGATCGAGTGATAATAGAGTACGAGTGCATAGATGAAGTTGATGGGAAACCAACGAGAGAGAGAGATAATAAATAATATCAATAATTCAAAGTTGAAGTGAATAACAATAAGAGCAAGTACAGGTAAAAATTTTCAAACTTCAATAGCGTATAAAAAGGAAAGTTAATTTTCATAATTCAATTTTTTGATGGAATGAATTTAATTCTAAATTCATTCTCTAATCTCTATTAACCAAAATATTAAACATTTAATTTTATACTTGATAAATAACAATAGTAAATGACACATGTTACTGCATTTTTAACTCTTCTTTTTCTAGCTTTCTCTTATATTAATTATACAAAAGTTTTATTATTTTATAATTTTTTCTTGCATCTCTTTCCGACTAAATAATAATGGTTTATGTACTTCTTTTTGTAAAAATTTTTTATTTAAAAAAAAGTTAGGTTTGTTCGTAAAACATTTTTATAAAACGAGAAGTTCTTTCATCATTTTATTCTTTCATTAATTTATAAACATATTCAAGAAAAAAACTATATAAATTTCAAGAATTTGCATTATAAAATTTTAAATTATGCAATATGTAAATACTTATATTACATTACATTTATCCAACTCGTACAATAAACTAAGTTTTTAACCTAATATTATAACAAAAACAATATAAATACACTAATTAATATCAACTTACACAAAACTAATAATTTTCCTTCAAAATCCACATTACAAAAATTCCACTTGTAAAATCAACCATCTAGATTTCCCATAACAAAAGGGACCCAAACTTTCCATACTTTAATATCACTATCCAAACCACCACTATACACCATACACTCTCTACCGTCACCATCGCCGGAGCTCTCCACCGCCACCGTCAAACACTTCACCGGACCACCGTGGCCCTCCAACACACCCACACACATATACCTCTTCGCCACCGTCCTCCGCCACAGCCTCACCGTCTTATCCGCCGACCCACTGCACACCAGCCCCCCTACAATTCTCACACACAATATTGCCTTCTTGTGCCCCAAAAGAGCCCCCACCACCACCATATCTCCGCCATCACCGCCACCGGAGAAGCTTCTCTCGCTCGCGATCATTACACCTGTTAGATATAAAAAATTCCGTTATCAAACGCATGGATGAAACTACATAGGAAATGTTTGGTTTGAAGAATAGAATGAAATTGAGAAACTAATATAGTTTTCAATGTTTCACTTCAATTTCCTGTAAATCCTACGACCAAAAGAATTGAGGTAAAATATTCACTTGAGTTTATATTTCATTACTTACTCAAACATAATTCTACTTAGAAATTATACTAATGTCTCAATTCTATTCCATTTTATTTTATTCTTCCAACTAAATGCCCCTTAAGAGGGAATTTTATTTATTTTATTTCATTATTTTCCCTGTGAATTGATTTCCAACTAGATAACCCAAAGAAAAATCAATTGTTTTGTGGGGAAAGAGACAATAAAAAACTATCGTTTGCCAGTTTTCGCTTGATTTAAAAATATGTCTAAATATATGTCATTTGCACCCGCAATTTTACATGTTAATTTTCGGGAAAATCAATTGTGTTGCCCCCTTAACCTCCATTAACTGGAGATCACAATAAATTTAAAAAAATATAAATACTAGTCATCTAGACTTGTTTAATGAATATTATAATAATACTAATCAACCAGTCAATCTGATTTCACTAAAATATATTAATTAGACCTGAACACGCGCCAGAGATCAACACCGATGAATTATCATCATACGCCAAAGCATTCACCGCCGATTTATGATGCACCAACGTATTCATCAACTCATGCTTCCGATCACTCCGATTGAACCTCCATATCTTGATCTTCTTATCCGCAGAGCCTGTGTAAACAACCCCTTCATCGGTCACCACAATCGCGTTAATGGCATCATCATGTGCATTCGAAACAGACTCCAAACACCTGTAATCAGAGGTCCTCCACACCTTAAAACTCCGATCCCACGAACCGGAGTAGATCAACGAACCATCGATCGCCACCGCGAGTGAAGATACAGCGTCGGAGTGATGAACCCACGTGAGCTTCTTTCTCCGGCGAACTGTAACGTAGTTTTTCGCGAAGAAAACCTTCGAAAATCGGTCTTTTAACGTCGGTAAAGTCGTAACAATTCGGATGTTGCAATTGTTGAGATTGTTGATCTTCCATATTCGGATTTTGTGATCTTGATGGGCACTGATTATGGTGTTATCATTGAGGGTTTGTAAGCATTTCACGGGGCTATTGCATTGAATTGAGATGAATTGTTCTTCACCGGAGACGGTGGCGGTGTGGTGGTGGTGTAACGGCCAGCGGTGGATTTGGGCGTTGGAGGAGCCGCTGAAGAGGTGGTTTCCTGCGAGGGTTAGCGAGAGGATGTGGGAGGAGTTGGGTGTGACGGTGAACAAGCAGTGGTGGTGGAGGGCGGTTGACGGTGGTAGCACGGCGGAGATAGACGACGGTAGGCTTGATCTTGAGGAGAAAGATGAGTTGAAAGAGTGTTGTGAGAACGATTGTGATCGGAGATTCGAGTCTTGATCGTCATTGGGTGTTGAGAATAATCGAAAAGAGCATGAAAATAGGGGAAAATTGAGGTTTTTGACCATGGTGATTTGGTGAGTTGCTGGTGGTGGAGGTTTGTGAGGTTATAAAGGTGAGTGATGAGTGAAGAAGATGACTATGGGTTGTATAAGTGTATTTTAGTGAATGATGTAAAAAGGTGGGAAATTTGGTGAAAAGAGGACACATGGTGGATTTTGGATTTTAATATGTTTTTTGTGCTATGTAGTGTTTAATTATATATTGTTTTATTACTAATCAAATTTTAGAAAATAGATGTCAAGAAGGGTGAGAAAAAAAGAAAAGATTGTAGGTTTCGTAAGTTAAGGGTTTTGGATAGTCATTTGAATGGTATGTGTCACTTTAATATTATAATAATTTGACGTTTTTTTTAATATCTTTAATCCGATTAGGAAAAGAGAAAAGCGAGTACGTTAGAAATTGGACAAAAGAATTTATTTATATAAGGGGACCTAATACGCCAAAACGTGTTATTGATAACATTTGTTGTCTGACGATTTTTTTGTAACTAAGTTACTACTAACAACTTGTCTTTCGATAGCAACTTAGTTAACGTTGATTATTAAGTATTGAGTACTTATCGCGTTGCCATTAATGGACAAAAATAAATATATAAGAACATGACTACTAAATTTTTTCTTGAAAGCCACTAGAATTTAAACCATAGATCATTCTTATAGGTGGAGAATTAACACAAAGATGCGTGCTAATATTCACACTTGTTGTAGATGTATAACAACTTTCTTGGTAACTAAGGTTGTAGCTTGCTATTCAACACCAACTTTGTTATTACTGATCATTTATTGTTGATGGTCAATTTGTTACTGCTTATCAAGTTGTAAGTTGTAACTACATCACAAGTTATTACTCAAGATTACTTACTGCCTACCAGTTTTAACTAATAAGTTGATAATGATGGAAGATGATGATGATCTTAGTTACTAAACACGATGAGTAACAACTTACTACACATTATTAGTTTTTTATGGTCGATTTTACACAACTTTTCATTAATCAGGTAAATCTTAATGGATTGCCCAGCCCCTTGGACCCCAATAAGGTGCTACCTCGTACCCCTACATGGACCGGATTCAACCCTATAGCCTCCTTAATGGTACTGCTGTTTATTGTAATTACACTTTGCTCATAAGTCAATTCAACTAAACTAAAATGGCCTTGATAACACTAGTTACCAATAAAGTTGACTCGCCGTACAAACAAGTAGTGAGTTGATGTGTATTGTGAAAATATTCTAAAATTTAATAAACACAAACTCAATAATATTTAAATTATTCTAAATGTAGCATTCAAACACTTATAGCGGCCAAATACTTTTTTATTTTCAGTTTTAATTTTTTTAGTCAGATACTAATCATAAAGTTTATAAATTATAACATTCATAAAGTTTAATCAGATGGCCATAAAGTACAACTCAATAATAGATAGAAGATCTACAGTATGACAAAAATCATTGTAATTAACTTTAAGCTAAACCTCCACTAGAAAAGAAACCCATGTTTACTTTTAGGGTCCACGTTAAGAGTTAGTAGTGTGTAGTTTCTAGCATTTAGTAGTTAGTTTATCTCCATTAGAAACCGTAAGCATATTTCTATATATGAAATGACAAACCCGGTCTCACTATTTGAAGCCTTCACTCTCTAGTTTAACTCGATCTAGACACCATAGTATTCAAGTTCTCTTCTGTTACTATTAATATTTATAAAATGAAAAGGGTTTTTAAATAAAAAACATAACGGTGATATATGGTTTTAACTGTGAAGTATTAAAAACCAAAACAAGTGATAACTTCCGAAGTTAAGTTTCTTCCGAAGCTTAACATAATTCTTCCGAAGCTAAATTGATATCTTCCGAAGGTTATGTTTGCTTCGGAAGAGATTTGAAGTGTACTTTGGAATTCTTCCGAATTATGTATATCTTCCGAAGGGAATCTTCCAAAGGGTTATTTTCGTTCGGAAGATTTAGTTTAGGGTCCTTAGTGTAAATTCTCAATTTTGTTGAGTGTTCGTTATAGTTAGTTACTACACTATAAATAAGGATCAAATGTAATCGGTGAGAGGATCCGAAATCATTCCAATCATAGTAATCATTTGAAAGTTCTTGTCACCACTTTATTCTTTCTTGTATTGTCTTTGTATTGTTGATATTTCACGTTCGTATTCTCAATTAATTTTACAACATTAACACTATGCGAATTTAATTCAAAATCGTAGTTTTGTGTTTGGTTTAAACGATTTTGGAGTAAATTTAGGCCGAATACGTGTAATTAGAAGGATTGGTATCGGGTTAATTTGATAGGTTCATGGTTTGACCCATTTATTTATGTAAAATTTCCTAATGACATTTCATGTCAAAAACAATAACTAATTTTTAATATTAAATTAGAAAGAAAAAAAGCCCGATGTTGTAGTTAATCTTTATTGTTTGACATTTATGTTCATATTATAATTGCAGCCCATTTTATAAGCTCAGCCCTAGTGTTATTGTCTTACAATTTCACATTGTTTTATCTCTATATATAATGTATGTGTCTAACATTAAAAATAACTTAAACGAATTCATTTCACCCTCAATTTCTCTCAATTTATACTTTAGTTCATAGGTTTTTGCCTTTTTGGTATTATTAGAGTAGTACAACGGGGGAAAGAAGTGAATAATCAAAAGTTTAAACAAGTCGTTTTCGAGTGGTATGTTTGAAAAGATTGTAGATTCCTCTTGTATTCGGTTCACGCAAAACTTTTATTTTATACATTTCAGAAAGTTTCATTGTCATTTATACAAAGTAACACATTTTAGATATCATCCACAAAAAACAGAGCTGTTCCTCATGTTGTATCAAGTTTTGTTGTATCAAGTAATAACTTGATTAAATAACTATTTTATGATGATTTAAAATGAAGTAGATTTTAAACATATCATACATTCGGCTCATTTTGCTTTTTTCGAGCTCGTTTTTCTTGCAAACATGAAATTTGTAATATTTGAGGAAATATATTTTAATTTTTGGATAGAGAGAGTATTTATTTTGGATGGTTTGTTTCTTTCTTGTTTTCTTATAATAAAGTTGTTTGTTTTGAATGATTTGTTTTTTTCTTGTTCTTTTTAATAAAGTAACAATCAAGAATTTTTAAAATAGATGTTAGAATTTTCTTTTATGAGAGGTTGCAATCCATGTTTCATTGAGTTGGACAAAGTGGCGACTAGTGGAATATTTGGATCAATCATGGTGCACATCACTGATTTGTGATGTCAAGATATATGTTTGTATTTGCATAAAATAATAATAATAAATTTGTTAAATATTCAAACAACATAAGTTTTACAATACAAGAAAATGGTCAGAAACATGAGAATTAATGTATAAAAGTTATATGTCGGATATACAACAAAATTTAGGGGAAAAAGTTATAGAAACCAACGGTGCAGCATTAAACTAGAGAATGGGTCCCCTGAGTTAAACATCCGAATCTTTGATTGTGAAACATAAGAACGTCTCTAACACTTCACGGTTTATTCGAATCCTTTGAATTTTTTTATAGAAATCTTTATACAATCTAATCATGACCATCTCTAATGAATATATGAAGCTGACCCGATAAACTTTTATGACTGACCGAAATGAAATATTAACGACCCAAAAAAAATTTTCTACGTGTACTAATATATACTTATTGAGTTATTGTAAACAAATTAACGAATGTAAAATAAGTAATTTGGATTTTTAATCCCATTATATATAGAATAATGTAAGTTCTAATTAAACAATTAACTCTTATACTTATTTAACTATTAATTTGATAAGGTCATTTAACTTAACCTAGATAATCTTAAACACATTCTAAGACTCCCGGATATTTGATTTGGATATTTTTTCTTCAAAAGATGTCCAAGAAAACCATTATCTTCTTATCATGCTTATGACTATATGTATTTTAAATAACAAATGAAATATTTTTATAAATGTATATTTGACATTTAACTTGGTTTTATGTTTTTAATCATATGTTAAATACTTGGATGTGGTTTAAGAACAAAAAAAGATATTGTCTAATCTGGTTGAAATATTTCAGATTTGTAGATGAAGATTTAGCGAAAGTCAGATTTGAGTATTTATAGGGTTATTTCAAATTGACCATTATAAAACAATAGTCATTATTTAATTACTTAATTATTTAGTTATCTAGCCAACCAAATAAAAATAAAAATAACAATTGCGATGTGTAAATAATGAGGTCGCACGTGGAAAAGATGGTTATGATAATATCAAGGGTAAAATGATTCGTAAAAATATTGAGTGAAAAGCTAATTCTTCATACGATCTAGGCTTTTATATAGAAACAATGACCTCTAACGTTGTAGACGATCTAGTGCTTAAATCATCTATATCTAACAAATTAGTGATTGTTAGCATCATTTGTCAGAATTTTGTAATGTCTAAGATTTTTTTTTCATCGCTATCCTTGTTATGTTTGTATTTCGACAAAAATACTACGTAAATTTAACTATATTTTATCTCAAAATAATTTTTTAATTATTAATTATTTGTTTCGAATCTTTTAATATTTTATTTATTCAACTCATTACATAATACTTTTTATGTCTCGATTGCCAAACCAAGCAACCACAATTTTATACATTTTTTTTGTTTAACCATGTTAATGTCACCATCATAACATGCGTAACAAAGTCCAGAAACATACGTCTTAATTATATATAATACTAATTATCAACTTATTTATGCATTATAAAAGTTGTATTTAAGCTTTAGAAGGTTGTACCAATTTTTGTTTTTTTCATCTTAAGTTTTAACCCCAATAATTTATATATTTTACAACTTAACATTTATATTTTTCACTTTCAACTTTGGTACCTTATATTTATCATCTTTAACAGATTTTTCGTTTTATGTTTCGATGTAAATTTTATGAGTTAACACGCTGCAACATGTGCATAAAGTTCAACATTTTTACGCCTATTTTTGTTTCGTTTAACGGCGCGTCATAACGCGCGGGTCTTTGACATAATTATTGTTTCTAATATTTTACGTTTCATGTGCGGGGTTTAATGTTTTTATGTCTACTTTCCGTTCGGTTTTAATTTTTCATTTTATATTTCAATCTGAATACAAGTTTTTCCAGTGTTGGTGTTCCCCGATGGTGGTGTGAAATTTCTGCTATCTGACACAGTTTTACTTCCTTCGTCGCAACGCGGGGGTCTTAATACTAGTTTCTAGTTAATGTTAAAAAAGTAAGATATCAATACAAATAAATTAGTAATGATCTATTCGTTATATTAATAAACTTCTTTCGTCAATAATTTTTTTTGTTATGATATATTGATATAAAAAGTAAGATAAAACTTGAGAAACCAATAATCAAAGTTTAATAATAATATGATTACATCTAAAAGACTTATAGAAGCATGAGACTGAAGAAGTCAGGCATCAGTTGGTGTGAATGACTCCGGCCGAAAGGCGCTATTTTTTTTAAATATGTTGGTTAGAGTTCAATAGTAGGTTCATTCACTATCCCCTAATCCACTTCACGTGTAATTTTGGAAGCCCAAATCAATTGCATTTTACATTTCTTACTTTATTCAGAGTAATATTTTTATTTTTATTCATATAATTATACTAAAAATCAATATATTTTTTCTTTCTTTTTCAGTTAAATAATAATTTTTATACCCTTATCATTATTTTTTCTCTCTCATTTACTCACAACCACTTTCAAAAATATTAAAAAATTTATAAGGATTGAACAATGATTCTTTAAATATATTAATCTATAATAATATTTTCTCTCACCTTCACTCACAACCATCCAAAATCATTCCATATAATATATCAAACACACTCACATATTTTTAAGAATCCACTGTGAGCGCTCTTACATTATTGGGATTCTTATAGTCGGCGAAGCAAAGTCTAGTACACCCTTAGAGCATTCAAAATAGGTTATATATATATATATTTATATAAGTGTAATTTTTATAGTTTAGAAAATGATTATAGTAGTTGTGAGTTACTGATAAAAATATTATTGTTAATCTGTATATTTAGAGAATCATTGTTTAAATCTTTATAATTTTTTTAATATTTTTAAAAGTTGTTGTAAGTAAAGAAAAGAGAAAAGATAATAATAAAAGTATTAAAAATAATAATTAAATAAAAAAAGAGAAAAAATGTAATGATCTTTAGTATAATTATTTATCAATATGGATGATTTTTAAAAACTTATCTTTTCAATCATATTCTTATTGGACAAAAAGAATACATATTTATAGTACATAATTATAGTAGTGTTATCTAATAAAATTATATAAAAAATGCGGCCTGGGGGCATGGGGTGCCACCGCGGCCTTGCGACGGGTGCGGCCCTTCCACCCTTAGTCCCACGTCGTACCTTGGGTCACGAGGCTTGCTGACGAGTGTTTATGAGGAGTATAACAACCATCAAACATAATTGGAGTGCTAGACCGCTATGGCATATGTTTTGTTGCAAACAAAAATTACAAGTTCATAATTATGTACCAACAAACATGTTGAGGTTGCTGTTACTTAAGAAATAGATACCAAAGTACTATAAAGAAACCAAATCACATTAGATCTTTAAATAAGATTTTGGGAAACAAATAACGTTAGCTGTCGACAATCATAAGCACACATTGGATCTTCTAATATGATTGTTCATTTTACTTGGGTTATTACCATCGCTAGACATGTACGAGAATTTTTATCTCCCATGGGACATTTTGGTAAATCAGCTTTTATAATAAGAGGCTGTTTGACAAGTTTTGAATGATTAAATGTCGAATCAATAAGAGGTCTGAATCATTAAGTGTTGAGCCATTAGATGTTCAAACCATTAAGAGCTAGTATATCATTTAACTATTTAAATACAAATGTCTGACCAATTCAGATAAGAAGTCTTAATCATTCAACATCAAGCCTCTTAACCATCCAGCATTATTATAATGCTTAACTATTCAGAGGCAAATGTCTGAACCATTCAAACATTTGTTCGCGAAACAAACAGTCTGAACCATTAAGTGTTGAAATATTCAGACATCTGAACTATTAAGATGTTGATTAAAAGAATTTCAAATAGCCCCCAAGTCCATTAAAATGACATGACATTTTGATAAATCAACAACGAAGCAACGCCTTCTTCAGTGATTTTGTTTTTGACCTAGTTTTCGAAGCGGGCCTTATTTTTCTTTTTTTGAACAACGATACCTCATTTTGGCACACCTTAAACTACACCTTACATGGTTTGAACCTGAGTGGTCTTCAAAGTCTAATGAGTATTTACAATACAGCTTATATTCATGATAATAATAATCATAATAAACCCTGTGAATCTCAACAATAACAATAATCTTATTGATTCAACTGTTTATAAACATTATCTTAATCTAAAAAGATTACAACCAAAACGAAGACAATGGAATAAAAACATGATCAAAAGAACAATTCTTCTAGGTGGATTCCAGCATTTACAATACAGCTTCATTAACATACATATTACAAAATCAAAACGCACTGCTTTTAAACACATTCTCTTTGGCTGGCGTCACAGTCGTCTTTCATCGAAATACTATGAAGATTTCTAGTAAAACTAGTGGTCGTGTCCAAGAAATAAAGCACGAACGTCATGATGATGCAACAAACGAACAAGGGTATCGGTCCAAAGATCCATAAAAAGAGCGGAAACGAGAAGTAAAACGCTCTCAAACCCAATGACCAGAACACGCTTCCGCGGTTCAAGCTCCTAGCAACATAATTCATAGGCTCTGTCCGATTTATAGATGTAGGGACCGTGACCAAGAAGCTAACATGAGCATAGTAACGAATTGACTGCACGTTGCAAATAAATGCAACAAGAAAACAAAGCAGGATAGAGAAGTATTTTACGGAAGCTAAAAGTGGGGTTTTGTTTCCATACACCAGTTGTGATGCGTGGGTTGCGTTTGAAGAGGAGCTCACGAAAACGCTGAGTATTGAACTTAGAGTGATTGCAGTAGTGGCTAGAAGAGTAGATGCCATTATGTTGTTGCGAATAGTTTGTACTGCTAATACGCCATTCTTCATTGGATCCTGTTACACGAGACGAACAAACAAACCATTTTCAGAAAGAAGTTCATTATTAACATTACTACATCGTAAAAAAAGGCTAACACGGCAACTATCTTTGTCCATTGACTTATCAAACAGTCATTATACCTTCGCAATCAAGTCCATTGGGAACACTTATTAAAGTGTAGACTAGACTGAAATTTTGATCAATTTTAGTGACCCGACCCGATGCACAAGTTGATAAACGTTTGAATACAGAAACATGATAGACGTCCATCCGATGATCCGAAGACAGATGCGTGACAGACACAGTGTGTTTGAATTTACAACATCTAGAAACATAACATCTCACTGAAACAAGACCACTAAAACAACATTTAAAGCTATGATTCTAATGTCAAATAAAATAACACAACAGAACCAACCCTGCAATCTCTCTACTTACTCTTTAGTTTCAAAACTGAAAATACAATTTTGACTTTCTAGGTCAAGGCCATAGTAATTACATTCAACAATAGTTATATTAACAAGCCTTACTCAATTAACTTTCAAGATCAAGAGTCTGTTTGACTTTAAGAGTCAAAATCCAACATTTACCCCCTTTCTAGTTCCTCTTTCTCAGCAAAGGATTGAACTTTAAAGTAGTCATCCTGACACTCAATTGCAAGACAAGATCAAGATTTGACTTTTGGAGTCAAAATCCAACATTTACCCTCTTCCTAGTTCCACTCTCTCAACGAAGGATTGAACCTCAAAGAAGTCATCTTTAACACTCAGTTTCAAGATCAAGAATAGTCTGTTTGACTTTCAGAGTCAAATTCAACATTTATCCCCTTTCTGATCTCCCTTTCTGAAAAAGAGGAATGAACTTAAAAGAAATCATCATACACTTATTTCAAGATCAACAGTGTGTTTGACTATCAGAGTCAAAATCTAATCTATACCCCCCTTCTAATTCCCCTTTCTCATCAAATGATTGAACTTTAAAGAAGTCACCCTGACCCTCAATTTCAAGATCAAGATCAAGATTTGACTTAGAGTCAAAATCCATCATTTACCCCCTTTCTAACTCTCAAGATCAAGATTTGACTTAGAGTCAAAATCAATCATTTACCCCCTTTCTAACTCCCCTTTCTCAGCAAATGATTGAACTTCAAATAAGTCATCCTGAGTTCCTGACACTCAACTTCAAGATCAAGAGTAAACTGTGTGACTTTCAGAGTCCAAATTCAACATTTACCCCCTCTCTCTACGAACGATTGAACTTCAACGAAGTCATCTTGACACTCAATTTCAAAATCAAGAACAGGATTTTTACTTTCAGAGTCAAAATCCAACATTTACACCCTTTCTCTACAAAGGATTGAACTTCAAATCAGTCATCCTAACAATGAATTTCAAGATCAAGAACAGTCTTTTTGACTTTCACAGTCAAAATCCAACACTCACCCCCTTTCTAAACATCGAATTAAACTTGAAACAAGTCATCCTAACACTCAATTTCAAGATCAAGAACAGTCTTTTTGACCCTCAGAATCAAAATCCAACAAAAAAATGAACTTCAAAGATCAAAATCACAAAAAACACACATAAACAAGATAAAGATTGAACAAGATCAACGACTTACAGCCATCATAGAAAAGACCCACTGCACTCGAGTCTCCGCATTGATACCCATGACTGTTCGTCTTGGGTGTTTGAAAATGGCGTAAAGAAGCCAAATATGATACGCAATCATAATCGCTAAACCCACAGGCACCACAATGTAATCAATATCTTTCTCCTCCATCGATACTTGAATCTTCAACCTCAATAATTTGCAATCAGATGCAGAAGCTGTTAAATAGGTTATCAGTTCTTTCATATCTCTCTCGGGCTTTTATCCTCACCTGTTTATAGAAATACGAGTATATTCACTTTATATTTTAATTAAAAATATATAAATATCTCATGAAACGAAACCCGTTTGATATCCATGTCGTATGTAAACGAGTCGAACTCAAATCAAGCAAGCTTGTTTTATTTACTTGTTGAGCGACTCGTTTAAAGCTAAAAATTTTAAGTCTTGTATGTTTGTAAGAAGGGGCTTACACGGGTAAACGTTTTTTTCCCTTGAAGTATATGCATTTTGTGAAAGTTAAAATATTTATATAATTATATTAATTATAAACAAATAAGCATAAAAAATAAAAACAAAAAATAAGGATGTATAATAAACATGTCGTGTAAGCAAACCACGACCCGACTCAAGTTTAAAATTTTAACTTTTTAGAATAAGAGTATCAAACTGAGTCAGCTAATTCATTTTTAAGTTCAAGTTCAAACTAAACATAACTTGAATATGCTTACCCGTTGTTGCTTACCTCAACTCATTTATAAATGAGGTTTTATGAATAATTATATATTTTTAGTATTAAAATGAAACAAAATATTTTTTGCACATGTTAAACAGTCGTGTTTTTGACTAAAGGGACGATCGGTTACCTTTAGTTTATTCAAAACTTGATGCCCATAGCATAGCAGGAAAGCACAAACGCCCACTTCATAAAATTTTAAAAAAACATTTTCTTTTTTAAACCAAAGGTATCTTAATCATGTGCAATAATTGAATTAAATAATAAGATCATAAAATTAAGGACTTTTTTTGTCTGTTTAAGCAGACTCATTATAAAATATCGTTTTCTTGAAATCCTAAACAATGATGGACAAATATTGTGTTGATGAGATATTACGTTGGCATATTGTTATAAACACCAACCGTTTGGTAATACAAGTATGATGAGATATTGCAATCTCAAATAGTGATGTGACTATGTGGTTTATTGGTTACTTTAATATCATATGTGTTGTTCATCATTTGTTGATTAAAAACATTCTTTATATATAATTTTTACCTATATCAAGAACATGTAAATCGGCTTCACAGAATTGATCACCAAGTAAGAAAGTATGCCGAAGAATGATCTATAAATTAAAAAGTGTTATAAACGGGTAATTATGATAATTCATTCTTTTAATTCTTATAATGTTTTGATATCTTCTTATACAATTTACATCTAAGGTTAAATATAAAAATATATGTAACATATCAATTTACGATGAACAAGATAGATTATGTAAATACGAGGATCTAGATTATATTTATTTTCTAACAATGTTATTGAAACATCTTTAAGTCTACAATACATGGACAATTATACAT
>BJCM01000642.1:0-27096 GCA_018326385.1 Flaveria bidentis | reverse complement strand
ATATATATATAAATTGAGTTGAGCCTGAACAGATCCCGAGATTGGAAATTTTCTCACAATCCTAACTCGAGCTTTAAAAATAAATCTTTAAACTAGCCTAGCTCAAGCTTTAGAAATAAGACTTTATACGAGCCTAGTTCAAACTTAAACCCACTTAAGACGAAACAAGCCTAGTTCAAGTCTAGACAGGATTTGTTCGGTTCTGCTCGTTTACACAACTAAAAGTTAATTTATATAGGAGAGGACGAGACAAATGGAGTATTGTTTTTAAAAGAAAAAAACAAAGAAACAAATATTTTGTAACTACATGCTTCTCATGTATACTTTCAAAAATAAGTTAGATAGTTTGGAAGTAAAATCATTTAAATACTTTTTCACGGCAATTTAAATGATTACTTCCTTTCTGATTTAAACATTGAATTTAATAATTGTTACTAAAAATATCCATTTCATAAACAAAAGCTGTAACAAAAACCATGTAATTTTAAGATTAATATAGCTATATACAGCTTTTCGAAAATTGTATAAATATTTGGTCTACGACTTTATCATATAAATATTTCGTAAGCTAATTAGAGATTAAAGCTTATATAAAAATTATTTTGGGTTATATTACTAAGCAACATGTAATTAGAAAGAGAAAGAATAGGAAAAAGAAAAAAAAAAGTCAGTTGGGGTGTGCGATTTTGCGTTCAAACGTACAAAAATCGCTTTGTTGAATTTGAAAATGTAGCCTTTTCACACTTGTATATTCTTTTTATTTTTTAGTCACATTCCAAAGACCAAAGACCCTGTGGGTAGAAGACAAACTTTAACATGTAGATAAATTATGTTTCAATACATTTCGTAGGTTGGGGTTATTATGTTACACCTGGCACCTCTTGGATGGTATCAAGGCAAACCTTTTTCTTAATAACGTTTAGACCTAATTTCAATACCCGAGTTAGTCCTTTTAAGACGGAATTTAATCGTTTATAGTGAGTTTTACACTTCAGATCTGACTGATACATAAACATTATTAAAGAGGAAATTCATTATTGTGAGAAAACAACATTTGAGTCATATGTAAATTTAAGGTCTTAGAGATCTCAAACCTAAATTATCACTCTCATGTCACTGGATCAAAAGGCCAATTGCATTAGGGTGGACCTAGGGTGGATAGGTGGGTGTCAACTGACGCCTATGAATTTTCTTTTACAGATAATACATGCACTGAAATTTAATCGGTGCCTAATTTTTACTTGACAGGATGATAGCTTTTGTGACTAATGACAACTCAAAAATTTTCTTTTTATTTTATAATTTTTTAATTACAAAAAAATAAATAAATAAATCATTGATCACATTTCTTGTTTAACAAACAAATAAAATCTACTAAACTCATTACTCACATAACACACTTCCCATTAGAAATTATAACTTGTGTTAGCTTCATCTAACATTTAAGTTCATGACTCTTTAGTCCTTACCCTATCTCTCACTTGTTCGATTCAAGTTTTTCAAACCCTTTCCCTTAAATTCTTATGCTCTACCAAACATTATTTAGTTTTATTACTAAACTAGCTTTAGTAAACTCGTGTAATACACTGGTTGAATATTTAAAAACTATATAATTCATAGAGGTATAAATATTTCATATGATTAAGTTACGCATTACTATTACAATAAAAGATAAAAAAATTTATTTATAAGTTATAAATATTCGAATATTTTTTTGAATAGTATAACCCCCCGGCCGATTGTCTTAAAATGATCACACTAAACTAAGATATATTAATATATCAATTAATACTTTTTGTCTTTTTATATTTTTTAAATTGAATATTATTTGACTATAAAAATATATATAGTTCAAAACAATATGATTATACAATTAAGTTGATAATATGAAAAATTTAATTCAAAATAAAATGAATTATTACTATTAATTTAGTTTCTTAAAATAAAAACTTGACTAAAATAATATATTAATTTAGGCCGGAAATTTTTTTCAAGTAGTAACATGAGAGCGCTATGTGACATCTTAATTGCTTTTTTATTATATATATATAGACTATAGATATAGATATAAGATTAGAATCCTTGAAATTGATTTACTAAATATGTTATCTTTTGTGATTTTTATGTGTTACTTTTTAAATTTATTACCTAGTTACTAAATGTTAACTTATTAATTGTTAACTTCATGTAATATAAAAAAACGTGAACAAAATAAGTTATGAATTAAACCAAAAATACTCTATGAACTTATTTAAAGCTATCATATCGCCAAATATTTCAAACCAAAACCTCGCATAGGGTCCATTGGTCCAATGGTAGAGACACTGGTAGAGATTTTGTTACCTTATTTGATTGCTATCAAAAGTTGCTTTGAATTTGTAAGATGGAAAACTACAATAAAACTTGTTATTATTCACAGCTCATTAGCGACGTGAACCATCCGCGGTAGTTACTATATATCAAAGGCAATCTCATGTATCAGGCAAGTGAGCATCAACATCTATGGCGAGTTGGTGACTGGTCATTAGTGGCAAATGGTCATTCGCATTAAGTTACTAGTAAAGATGTTTCTGCTATAAAGGTTTCTACTAATGAGTTCTCACTTATGCATTTATGATATATCTAATTGTCAACAGATATACGCTTTCATGAAGTGTTGCAAACTAACAAAACTATTGTGATGGTTAGCTCCCAAATACAAGTTTTCATAACAGAACTGCATATTAGTTCTTGTTTTCTTTGTGAATTATTCGATTGAATTTTCTATTAGTATTGAAGTATTTCAATCTGACAGTGAATTATACACGATTCGTAAGAGATATCCACGTCCTACAAACTATAAAGATATGATATCGCCCAATTTTCCAACCAAACCACATCGCTCAGTAAACCTTGTATTCGGTTGGATTGTGGTTTATTTTAACAAAGTCGACCTGTGGTCTTAACTAAGAAACAAATTGACTTTTTGGACCATGTTGACAATTTTGCATACAAAAGGTCAAAGATAATCCATAGGAAGATCCCAATCTTCTTGAGTATTGTCAATGGGTTTTTCCCTGGATCTTGGCTTACCCGGTCCTGGCCTTCTTCTTCTGCTTTTTTGGTATTCAGATCGTTCTTCGAGATCAGAATAATAATCAAGATCATCCATCGAGTAATTCGTTCTTTGCGCATCCCAAAAACCCTAAATTTATCAATAGAATTTTTCATATCACTATACTATTTGTGACAAAAATACCATATCCAACCTGTCTATAATTTTATGCGAGTGAAATAAGTTGTTTTGGGTAAACAGTTTAATAATATTCTTGATCTAAAATTTATAAATAAATAAATTAGCAAATACAATTATAAAACTATGTTACCACAAATTAATCCAACATGTTTTTAGTAAAACAATTTAAGAGGTTTTATGTATTTGGATACACTTTTGGATGGCTTTCAGCATGTTTGACATGTTCAACCTGCTTTTCTTTTCATTAAAATCCTTTAACTTGACCATTTGACCCGTTAAAATAAAACATGATCCAAATTGGCGCACTTATAAGTGACTGAGTCGAGAATACTTTCTCTAAACGACAATCGCATAAAAGCGTTTATGGAGTTGTTTACCTTAGTTAGTCGTTGTATACGTGAGGCTGCAGCATCATGCACAACAACTGTATCAGATACAACTTCCAGCACATCTTCCACCAGCAATGAATATGTGCTCACCTATAATATGTCACATTCTAGTTTCAAATAAACTGTAGATGTTGCCAAATGTCATAAAATAGCAACATACTGAGCTTGTTGGTACTCATCTATTATGGTAAATATACGCGACGTCCTTAACTGGTCATCATGCTCTTTTTGGAATGGGCTACTTTGATTATACAGTGGAAGGGCTACCTCAACAATACTTAATAATTAAATAGACTTCACTAATTTAGAGCCCAATTTTAAAAAGCAAAAATACAATTACAAAAATAATGCGACACCATATGATAAAGCGATTAGGAGGTTTTGACGTTTTGAGTTCGCTTTGGCTACTTTGAACTTGTTTGATATATTTGAATCATTTCAACATTAGAGATAAATATAACCCATGGCAACCTGTTTATGGAGTATATGGTTTGAAATAATACTGTATGTAAGGAAGATTAGTGCGATCATATACTCACCAAACTTGATGGGATGATGGATATTCCAAATGAATCAAGCTCTAAAGATTCTATTGCCCCGGAGTTTATATTAAAAGTGTACCCTCGCACCTAGAAACACCGGAAATTAAAGATTAGTATAAAGAGGGTGATTCACCTTTTCAACTGTTAACCAAATACACAGACAGTTCTTGTAACAATACCAAAAGATGCTACATTTTAATTTTTAACAACATGCAATATTTGGCAAATTGTATAAACATACAAGGGGGTGTTATGGACTTATGGTTTTGTGTTTCAAAGTTGATAAATTTACCTATTTGACCCTCATGTTAGATATTTGGGTTTGTGTTTTGAAGTTGATAAAATTACCTCTTTGACCCTCAGATTAGATAGTTTTACTCGCATTCCACAAAACTTCTCTTTTCTTCACAAAAATGTCTATTTTGAACATTTTATCTACCAATTCCTCTAACAATGAGAATTTGCAAAACACATTGAAATATCTAATTGTTTTACCACACACAATTCTGATCATTACAGGTTCTCATAGTGGAAGTACGTCCAAACAGTATCTTCTAAAGCCCATTTTTACAACTAATTATCTTATTTTGATTTTTAAAAAAATCACATAATCATTTTATAATGTACATCCACACACCCCCTATATGTAAAATGTATAAAAAAAGATCCAAAACAAAAACAAAAGCAAAAACTATAGTATTTAATGCTTCTTGTCCAAAGTTAAATTCTTGCTAAGTGTAATCTTCCTTTTGCAACAGTTTGCTTTAAATATAAAAAAAAATTTACAATAAATAATGAATCAAACAACTAAAGTTTATAATTAGGACATAAAAAAACATACCTTTCCTATATCTCGACGACCTGGTGTCACAACACTATATCCTACCTAAGAACAAGCACTGAATCAGAACATGAACAAAAAAATATAAATGTATCTACCAACTTCTATTTCAACAAAAGAGATTCCCTTTATATTTGGAAGTCAAAGACTTAAATCTATTACTTTTTGTGTCTATAATCAACAATCACGTGGTTACAAACATGACACCAATATATTTTTATCGGTTGCATCTTTATATTATAATGTTTAACACAATGCCTGATTTCCACACTAGTTTAAAAATTGAATTATAATTTAGTAATATAGTGAGACTAACCATACCAGTGTTTCGAGTCCAATCACATTAAACTCTTTATCCATCACAGTCTCATCCTCAACAAGTACAACATCCCCAACCTGTGGTCAAAGCATAATTAGGTGTTTAACCCTTCTGAAAATTCAAAGCAGGGCCATTTTTACCATATCTTTGAGGGACAAAATTGTCCAATCAGCTGAATAAACCGATAAAACGCTCTGGTTCCTTTGTAGTAAACCAAATCTTAGGGTATTTAAATCTAACTAACGGGAAAATGCCATTAAATTGTAACAAAGTTTCACCATTGTTCCACATAGATCACTCAAACTTCTTTTTGAAAGGTTTAACCACTCAAATTTCATTTTTGTGATAAAAATCTTATTGCAACTTGTACTACCAAGTTACACATGCCAACATGGCATGCCAGTTGGGTAGGAAAAGTGGAAGTGGTGTCCCACTATGGCACTATTATAAAAATTTATGACGTGGATGCCATTGTGTAAAATAGCTTATGGGATGCCACATCACCATATCAACCATTTTACACAATTGGCATGCCACATCAACATATGTAACACGTAATGTAGGCGCGTCAATGTTTGGAAACAAAAAAGAAGTAACACCGAACAAAACTGAAACACCAGTGGTGAAGTTAGATTCATTTAAAAATTTGATTTTTTTGTTAAATTCGTTGACGTGATTAGACAGTTTTGCCCCTCCAAACTCTAATAAACAGAAATCTACTTACCTGCCTTGTATCCTCCAAAAAGAACATTTGTTGTTCTCCAGATAGTAGATTTGGTCTCACTTCTACAATCACTACCATCCACTAATAAGGGAAAAAATTGTCACTTATTATAACCAAAAACAGACATAGTAAAATACATGAACAAAAGCATCAAAGAATGTAAAGGACTCGAAATTCAAAAGCGATATCAGTGATAATTGATAAATAAAATCTTACATACATACAGACCAATAACCAAATAGAATTGCATGGAGTAAAAACTTCAAACTAGAAACAAGAACAACAATTATTCGTCCTATGAAACTAGCAACGGTTCATGTTTTTTTAAGGGTTTCAGGTCACAATTAGCTATTTGCCCCATCATTTTCGTTGCAAAAAACTAATCATCCCAGTTTGGTTCTACAAGATTTACCTACATTTTGTGGTTAGGATATCTGTAGATGATATTTGAAAATTTCATACATATTCATCAAACTACACCATATTCATGGGACAAACATAAGGGTTGTTCCTTCTGTATTATAGGTTTCTTGATTCTTTAATCAAATATCTAAAGAATGTTTACATTCAGGAGGTGTTTGGCATATCGTTATAAGAACTATTATGTGATTTGGAATAATCATAAACAAAAAATCAAAAAATGACTGCTGGAGAGAGTGTTTGTATACTTAAAAACACAATAATATGCTTAAAACACAATCCAAACATCCTCTTAACATACAGTTTGGATCCAATTATATAACAATAGCTCCAAACTCTACAAGATAATATATTAAATCTCTTAAATTAAAACCCTAAAAGATTACATAAAACCCTTAATCAGAACAGAAAACAATGATCAAAAGTTGAAAAAGTTTTGACTCACGGTGTTAGTATCCACCCAAAGCTGTGAAATGAAGCCTAAACTAAGAGCAGATTGAATGCTAATAACTTGCTTTGCAATCACATTAGACCTTTTCACCAATTGTTTCCCCTTCCTTACAACCTTCACTTTGTCATTCTCACGAGCATCTAATTCCCCCAATTCCACATCGGAATCATTTTCCACCTCTCCAATTTTGACCAAATCCTCTTCTTCCCCTTCATTTTCCATCAAATTCGAGTCAAATCGAAGGAATTTGGTCTCATCTTCGCCATTATCGTTCAATTCGAACTGGGTTTTCGTCAATTCTCTCTCTTTGAACTTCAATTCCTCGAAGAACTGATGTGGGTCTGGTGTTGAGCTTGAAGGGTTTGGATTTTGGCTCGTTTTTAGGGCGAATTTTGTGGGTTTTTTTCTGGTGAAATCGAATGAACCTGAAAAAGGGATTATATGGATGGAAGTTGGGGGAAATCTGATGTAAGTGTATGAAGAGAGTGAAGATGAACTACAATCACACATGGTGATGACTATAGAATCTAGTTCATAGAGACACTAATGTTAAAACCGTTTTCTTGATTTTTGTTGGGTATAATCGCAAAAATGCCCACCCGTATGGTTCTCTCATATAATAGAGATTGTATATTTTTGTCCTTTCAAAACAATTTTTAGATTTAAACTAGTATTAAGTATTGGTGTTATCGTTAAAACATAAAACCATATCAAATAACATTAAAAGCATACTATCGTCAACGATCACCAACACCAAACAACTCATATAAAAAACAGAAAAAATAAAACCGATCTTGAACGAAACTTAGCACCAAAGACACACCACCGTTAGGTGAAACGTAAAACATATAAAACAATAATTCGATCTTGGAACACCCAACCTTTTCCCCAACAAGATAGGGAAAAAAAGCCTTGGAGGCTGAAATAAAAATAGAAAAAATTTCCTTAAATTATTTCTTGAGTTCAACTAATAGATGTTAGTTGGGGGCCATTTGCTAAACCCATCTCCACTTTAAGTAAGTTAAGAGGCTTTGGCTCCAGGCTCCAATTTGATCTTGTGTAGACTGGTCTTCTAGGGGGCACTTGGCAACTCACTCATGGGGCATGAAATCCCCAAATTCCTTAGGTACCTATTGCACTTCTTGGGAAATAAGTCGTCTTGGTATTGGATCATCTCTTCTCTTAGCATGAACATGAATTCTATTCTATTCATCTTTTTTATGGAGCTTTCACCCGAACCCTTCTTAAGACAACCAAACCCTCCTGAATGAGTTCTACTATAGAAGCTTTCAACGTAGACTCGGGGACAAATCTTTCACTCCCTGAGAAGTGAAAACCTGTGACTAGATCATCTTGAAGACTGATGCGACAGGAAGAAGTGGCATTTGGAAGTGTTGTTGACTTAACATTTAGGTTTCGGCATAACAAAGCTCACACTGTATTTTCGTACAACGGAAAAAAATAAATGTAAAAACGCAAAACCAACACACGCACGCTGCAGTTTTTTAACTCGCAAATTTTAGACCGAAACGTAAAACAAATTTTTTTAAAAAAATATAAAAGGTATAGAGACTAAAGTTAAAAAAAATAATATTTACGTTAAATTGTAAAAGATGTAAAAGTATTGGGTTAAAATAAAAAAAAAAGTAGAGATTAAAAACAATAAGACAAAAAATAGTACAACCCTCAAAACATGTTGTACAACTTATAATACATAATAAAGTTGGTAATTAGTATATACTAGTCATTAGTATTACATTTATATAATGTAATATTACATTTATACAATGTAACACCAATATCACATTACCATCAGCAATCACAAACACCGGAAAGCTTGTATTAAAAAAATGAAAAAAAATAAAACCGAACGGAAAGTAAACGTAAAAACGTCAAACCTCGCATGTGAAACGTAAAACATTAAAAACAATAACTAAGACGATGTTGGATCAACACGTTGTGACGTGGACGTTAAACCGAAAAAAGTAGACGCAACAACGTTGACGCGTAACTCTCTAAATTTATACCAACATGTAAATGGAAAATTTGTAAAATATGAAAAAAATATAGGAGAATAAAATCGAAAGTGAAAATTCATAAGAGTTAATTTGTAAAATGTAAAAGTATTAGGGTTTGAAATAAAATTTCATAAAAAATTAAATTGTTATATTATGTGAATTAAAATTTGTACGTTGATAATTAGAATATATATATATATATATATATATATATATATATATATATATATAATATACTTGCGAGAATTTAAGATCTAAAATTCACAAAGAAAACTAATCACAAGAAGATGTGTGATGATATTTGTATCTATTGATGTGAAAGGAAGCGATGGTGCTTTTATGTTAGTGTCTAATAAGCATAAAAGTGATGATGCTTTTGCAACAAGTAATATCATTATACAATAACTTTACATGTATGTCCGATAGATGTAAAACTAATGGTACTTTGGCGTTAATGTCACTACCTTTTGTGCAACAATGATGTACGTTCAAATGTTTAGTTTGTCATCATACATATTTCAAGAATAAAGAAAACCAATCAGAGGAAGACATGTGACCAGGCATTTACCTCAATTGATGTTAAAGCAAAGGTGGTGGTAGTATTATGTTGATGTTTAATCAATGTAAAAGTGACATAACATCGTAACAAGTGGTATTATAGTGGTACTATTTTTACGCCTATGGTTGATGGACATGAAAATTGTGGCACTTTTGACTTAATATGATCAAGTTTAACACAAAAAGCGATCTACGTGAGTGGTAATTTTCAAAATTATCCAAGACCAACTTGCTATAATTTTACATTAGGAAACTACATATGATTACTATTTGACTCTTTTTATTATATATTTCATGTTAAAATGTTTCTATAATAAAAAAAACTAGTCATGATAAACACGTAGTTTTTTTACATCAATTGATGTAAAAATAAAAGTTGTAGTACTTTTATATCAATGTCTTATCAACATAAAAAATAATAGTATGTGTTTAAGTAGTGATGCAACAACAATAATACTTTTACATTTATGTCCGTCCGATATGATAAATGTAAGTAGTGTGATAGTATTTACGTTAATTGATGTAAAAGTAGTTGTTGTATAGCTTATTTTTATGTAAGCGTTTAATTAACATATAACTAACAACACTTCCCCAAAATGGTGTAAGTAATGCTAAGATAAAAAAAATACTAAAAAATAGGTGACATATAAAGGGGAAAAACTAGAAAGAAAAAAGAGAAATATTAAAAAGAAGATATTTGAAAACACACTACTTGGGTTGTGGCTTCCTTTGCTTATAGTCTCATCCTCCTCTATCTAACACAAACCTATGAAGCGAGAAATAAAAAATAAAAATAAAAAAACTATTACATACAAGGCTCTTATTGATCGTGTGGTTACTGTTCATGGGACTATACCTACTCAACTTTGGCCGATAGAAGATGCTCTAACATGGCCGCAAGCATTGAGCCCAACGAGCTCTACCTTCATATTTTGTTCATAGACCTTTCACCGTAGCAATAAAATGATATATAAAATGATATATCCGGTGTTTGACTTAGCTCTCATTTTACATAGAGTCCGATGAAAGATCAAAATCATTTCAAGATCAGATGTATGTAGTCATTATCCCACACGTTATACGTATGATTGTTTTTTTTCGATTATAACTCATAACCTCATGATCCTAAAATGAAAATCTTATCGGTATATCTGTACCATAGCAACCTAATTCCCAGATTATCTATACATGAATTGAAAACGGGCATGAACAGTGACCCAATATTTAATTATTTCAATCATTTATAAAATTACATGTAATTTATCAATAGTAACAAAAGAAGATTTTTATAGGCTGTTTGTTATAATTCTAAAGCCTCTAAATTTTATTTTATTGATTCTCTCTCCTAATAAAGATCACATTAATTACAAATAATATTATTTAATTATTTTCATATTATAAATATCTTTATTAAATTAAAAAAAATATGTCTACAAATGCAATTTGTAAAGAAATATTTTTTTTATAAAATGTACTTTTTTAAATATCAAACTTTTAAAAAACACAACTATATTTTAAAACCTGTGGCTTTTAAAAAATAAAATTCTTTTGAAACAAAATAAATTAAATTTCAAAGTTATAATAAAAATTTATTAAAAATTATACTTTTTTTAAAAACGGTTTGTTTTGAAACAGTTTGTTTTAAAATCATTTTTTTGAAAAAAAACAAAAAAAATTATGAACAAAAGTTTAAAAAGGGATAGCGTTTTTTATCACTCGTACGTAATGTCAATCATATCTTACATCAAATGATCGCTTTATAATTCATTAATTTTCATTAATAACTATTTCATATTTTATTTAATCAATCCATGTAATATATGAGGTACTAACCAAGTGTTCTGTAAAAGAAAAACCAATGAGAGTATGACATGTATAATTCAAATTTGAATGGTCAAATTGTTTGTCAAAATTTTTTAACAATCGGGATATTTAGAATATAATGAATAACACCTAGATAATCTAGAAGTTGCCTCTTCCAATACTTGAACACACAATCTTTAATTGGTCAATTTTAACACGTTATGTTGACACTCTTAAATTTTTAAGGTTCCTAGCTTACCCCAGTATATTTTTCACTTAAAAAGCTAATTCTTACGTTCGTATTATTAAGTGAGTGTCAATACGAATCAAGTCAAATACAAAACATTTCATGCATGTTTTATATACGTTTTGAGATGATTTACATCTAACGTTTGCTTACATTTTGACGTAGATTGTATTAAAAAATGATGCGAGTCAACTATATAAAATGTATTCGTTTGACAGTATAAAACTGAGTTACTCTATGCTTTAACCTAATTCAGTTAGGAAACAAGTCGGGACGATTGTAATCTATGTACTTTTTTAATATATGATTTAACTTAGTTTATGTTTTCACATAATTTTGTTTGGAAACAAAAAGTTCAAATATAATATGTTTTCGTTCAACGATATAAATTCAAGTTATCTTATAGTTTTGATATGAATTTAGTTAGGAGACAAATCTAGTCGATTATCAGTCTATATAATTTGTCACGCTAAGTATGATTTTTTTTGAACGGCCAACCAATAATTTTTAAGCTCGGTCACCTGGGTAAACCCAATGGCGAAAGGCCACCCACGCCCGCGAACACAGACAGCGCTGGTGACCCGGCTCGCCCACCATTCCAAGGGAAACCCACCACCAAAAGGCTCACTGTGATAAAACCCTTGGCCCACTAGGAGCATATTGCACCTAGTTAGACTCTAACCCATGACCTTCACTTTAGAAAATTATAAGATGTCCTCGTAAACCAGTTGATCTAGAACTCATTGACTCAAGCTAAGTATGATACCACACGCTGCAATTCAACGACTGTAGAAATCTTGTCGAAATAAAAACTTTCAAAGAATCGTCCTTCGATCGAGAAATGGTCGAACGAAACGCTGTTTTCTCAATCTCCACACAAATCCCCACCAAAAGGATAAAATCACGATCACACACGCGGCAAAAGTTCATCCTTTTGCTGACACTTCATTTACAAAATCACCCAAATCCCCTGCAAATACTCCACCAATGGCTACTACCTCCATGCTTTCTTCCACCAATCTCAAGCTCAATTCCAACTTCATCGCCTTCAACCCCTCAAAACCCACGTTACCCACCACCATCTCCCCTCATTTCAAACGAAACCCATCAAAACTCAACGTATCTTTCAACGAAATCACCGACGATTTGCTCGAAAACACCCTTCATTTGGACAAATATCCGGTTTTCAAATCTGGGTATGATCAATTTCAACGAGTTACGGAGGATTTCCCTGATGTTGAGAAGTGGGGTGTGTTTGTTTTCGCTGGATTGGTGTGGGTTTACTTGACTGCTAGACCTGGTGTGTTGATTGGTGCCATTGATGCGTATGTTTTAGCTCCTGCACAGAAGGTGTTCGACGGTTTGTCTGGGAGAAGAAACTTGAAGACTTCTGATTTCTTGATTGGGGATAAGTTGGGTGAAGGGTCTTTTGGTGTTGTATATTCGGGTGTGGTGGTTCCCAAGAACATGACTGTCGAGGAAAGAGTGAGGAACACTGGGAGTAGAAGAAGACAACTGGAGAAAGATCCAAGATTCAAAGAAAGAGTTATTCTTAAACAGGTGAAAATTTGTGCAATTTTTCAAGGTTTTAGTTGTAATCAGCCAATTTGTTAGTAAAATACTCAAATTATATCTATAGGGGCGCCTTTATTGATGAAATTCATAACTTTCACTTTCGTTTGTCAGGGCAATCTGAGTAGCATAATCATTAGATGTTTTCATAATCATCATACTTTGTAATTATCTAGGTGAAAATTGGAGTTCAAGGTGCTATAGAATGTGGTGATTATGAAGAATGGTTTAACTACAGGTTGTCGCGTGCAGCTCCTGATACATGTGCTGAGTTTCTAGGGAGCTTTATTTCTGATAAAACTAATTCAGTGTTCACAAAGGGCGAGAAATGGCTCGTATGGAAATTTGAGGTAAATGTTGTTTTTGTATTAAAGTATATTTGCATAGATTTGATATTTTGGGTGTGTTAGGATGTGAGTTTTCAAATGATTGTGTGATATTGGATAATGGGCATTGGGCAACCATATGTGTGTATTTAGCAGTAGGAGATACTGTTTGGATGTCTTTTGTAGTCTGGAATTGCAATAATCAGATGTTTGACCGTTTGATGAATTCAGCTTATTAACAAAATATTAATAGATAGATAATCAAAAATGAAGTTTCTTTTTCGTTCTAATTAGTGATCATTTGACCTCTATATTCTTGGATAATGAGAAGCAATTTATGTTATTGGATGATGACAAGTAGCTCTCCGAGTAATTATTTGATTTTCAACCTAATTTTTTAAACAATATGAATTCACCAAACATTCAAACATCTGAAGTACGATTATAAATGTTTGGATTAACTAAATCTGCTTTCAACCTATATTTAAGGGTTGGCTAAATGCACCTCTTTATTGCTGAATGTACCCCCTATTGATTTGATTGACTTTGACTTTATATGCTCGTATAAGACCCTGTATAAGCCCATGTATGCCCATTTGCCTTGTTATACACCCATATAGGTACAATTCAACTTTTAATATGACCATATACTGCTTTTAAACGCATGTATGATAGAGGGGGTGCATTTAGACAGTTATCTATTAAATTTTTATACAATCAGAATTTGCTAAACATTCAACATCTAATTCTCTCTTTATTGCTACTTTAAACAATATAAGCACATTTTTCATGTTTAATTTAAAATTTGATTCTTTGGTAATCAGTTATTAAACACAATCCAACCATCATATTGATATCATTTACCGATATATCCATGTATAACATTAGATGTTATGGGAATCAAACACAGGGAGATAGAGACCTTGGCGATTACATGAAAGATAGATTATTTCCATTAAACTTGGAATCACTCATGTTTGGACGCGTATTACAAGGACTTGAATCTATAGAACGAAACGCATTGATAATCAAACAAATAATGAGACAAATAATTTCATCACTCAAGAAAATACACGACAATGGTATCGTGCACCGGGATGTAAAGCCTGCCAATTTAGTGGTAACTAAAAAGGGGCGGATCAAGCTTATTGATTTCGGTGCAGCCACTGATTTAAGGATTGGAAAAAACTATGTGCCTAACAAGGGCCTTCTTGACCCTGATTATTGCCCGCCAGAACTCTATGTTCTACCTGAAGAAACACCGTCCCCACCTCCAGAACCAGTTGCAGCTCTGCTTTCTCCAATTCTTTGGCAGGTGATGCATCTTTTCTTGTAAATAAAATCCAGAAGCATTCTAAGTTTAGATAATTTCATATTGTAATAGATCTGATATTCTGCATGCTTGTTTTTGTAACATTTTGTGTGGAAGGGTTAATTACTTAAGATTTTGCTGTTATAGCAATGTTTATTTATTGGGTAAAGTTTCATTTATACGTCAACAGGTTAACAGTCATCTTTTGGCTGATATGTCACAAATATGGTGATAAGCAACCCAATCAAGTAAAATGATCTGCATCTTATTTTTGTGGAATTAAATAAAGTTTAGTATGACATTTATTGAGTAGGCATTAGTTATTGAAGTCTTGAAGGAGCATACCATATACCAGTGAAGGTGAATTTTGTTTGTCACTGCATCACTTGCCTTACTGTTGCTTAGGGGCCTTAGTAGTTCTTCTACATTTTGTGCTTGCCTTAGCCTTAGCCTTAGCTTTTGCCTTGGTGTAGAGATTTTTAGCGAAACATATAGGTTCTGTTTTGCCTCTTTGTTATTGTCTCTGTTGCCAATATAGTTTTACTCACCACTTTATGTTAGCAGTAGTTCAATGCTATCTTTACAGCTACTTTTTGGTATGGTTTTGCTTTGATTCCTCCTTAGCCACATGCTTTGTTATATGGCACACTATATTTTACATGAAAAAAAAAGTCTTTTTAGATCTGGTTGATAGGAACAGCCTCTCTACCATCTCTACCCTTTTGGATAGAGGAAAGGTTTGCCCACATCTAATCCTCCCCGGACACTACCAATAGGGGTTACTAATACTAAGTGTAGAGTTTTATTGGGTATGTTTGTTTGTATTTACAAATTTGAAAAATGATATTTGTTTCTAAACTTATATTAAAAAATAATCATTAAATGTCACATCAATTGCCACAAGCCTTATACGCATACATTAAAATGACAAAAAGCCTCTTCAAAAGTTTTTAAAAAATCAAATAATGATGACATGCTACTGGCCAAAACAAGTCATCCATTGCTATAATGGATGATTAAATGTAAACTGGTTTGCTAAAATGAGTAACAAATTCATTAAGTTGAAAGTCAGTTTCTGTTTTACACCTGATTTTAGAATTGGTTGCTAAAATCCTGTAAAAGTGTAAAGTTCATTTCTATTTCATGCATCTTGGTAAAAGTAGGTTGCTATTTCACACAATTAACCCATTAATGAAACAAATTTAGAAATCATAAAACTTTTCATCTGCATATTAGTTTAGCTTTTGTAAAATTATCTTTCTTCGTTAAAAATTCTTTTTAATTATTTTAAATTATTGTTTTTGTCATTCGTGCAGCTAAACAGTCCTGATTTGTTTGACATGTATTCTGCTGGGATAGTTCTTATGCAAATGGCTATACCATCATTAAGGTCTACTGCAGGCTTAAAAAACTTCAATCTAGAACTAAAAGCCGTGAATTACGACTTAAAAAGATGGCGAGAAAAAACTCGTTCCAGACCCGATACAAGTGTTCTTGATTTGGATTCAGGCAGAGGGTGGGATTTAGCCACAAAACTTATTTCAGAAAGAGGTTCATTGCGTCGGGGTCGTTTATCAGCTTCAGATGCTTTAAGGCACCCATATTTCTTGTTGGGTGGTGATCAAGCGGCTTCTGTTCTTTCAAAATTGAGCTTATCCAAGTAGAAAGTCAAAATTGACAGGTGATTGACTATAAAGGTCAAACATTACTTCTGTGACATAATAGTAACATCTCATTGTTTGTTTATATTGTTTATTTGGTTCTTCAGGTCTAAATTTAAAATGACATTATTCTATAGTTCTTTACCCTTTCAGACCAATGAAAATATCAAAAGGCACTAAAAATTGCAAATTTACTGGTTGCATTTATATTTATATATATTATCAGGTAGTTACTTATAATATCTTTCACTAATATATGCAAATATATAATGTGTTGAGATTATTGACCGTACTAATTTGTTTTCTTTTTGTTTGTTTCGTTAAACTAACTTTTATTAATGTTATTTGTATACATTGTATTCTGTGTATTAGTATATTACTTTATTTGTTTATGACCCATGGGTCTGATATAAACTTTTCTAGGTTTCTTTTTGTATGTACTGAGGTTTTTTCCCCTTTACAGCTAAGGCTCTTGGCATAGACCCTAGCCATCGTCGCTACGAGATCTTAATTACGATTTCTGGTTACAATCTGAATCTTGATTTCTGATTTCTAGTTATGTTTGCAGACTTTTTCAGTCATCTCACAACTCTTTTTCCATATTTGCAATTCCTCACGAAATCCTTTTTATGGAGAACTTTTGCACCTCAACGTCGTCGCCACCACCACCAGCATCGTGCTCAAATTACATCAACTAGGGTACCAACAAGTATGGCATTGCCAAGCCGCCAGAGGCGCCTGTATCAACTAGGGTACCAACAAGTATGGCATTGCCAAGCCGCCAGAGGCGCCTGCACACACCGCCTACGTTAAGCCATTGTTGCTGATAGAGATTTGATTCTAGTTTACTTAATAGTCTTTTGTAATTGTGGGAGGGGGCAAGTGCAACTTCTATTTCTATAAATAAGAATCAATAGTCATTTTGAGGGGGAGGGAGAGATAGTGAATAATTTGTTATGCTTATTGCATTAACATGAGAAGGGCATAGCCCTGGACCACTTTGGTGGATAGTTATCTTTGTTGATCATTTGAGATTATCTTCTTCAATTCAATATAAAGTGCATCTTTGATTTTCTCTTTTACCTAATTCAATCCCTATCATTGGTCCGACATGCCTCACCTATGCTCTCCTTTGTTTTCAATTTCGGTTCCGGCTCTCGGTTCCAATTTGTTCCCTGTTCTACTTATTGGCTCTACATCTGCTGTCTAATTTAGATTGCTATCACCAATTCCTCTCCTTTACCCTGTTCCTACAATTTTTTATTCAATTTTCAATCATGGTGAATCAGAATTCACGTTTGGATAATCACGACCAACGGATTCAACAACTCCAATATGATGTTACTGATATTAAAGCTTCTCTCTCTGCATTAGAGGTGGATCGGGTGGAATCGACTGAATTCCGTAAGGTAACGATGGCTTGGATGAAGTCTCAAGAGCTGAAGTTTGTTGACGGTTCTTCTAGATCAGGTTCGGTGGGTATGGTTTTCACTTCACCTGGCACGACATCGGATTCAATAGATGCTTCTGTTGGCTTACCATGGGGCTGTGAAGAAGGTGACATTACCTGAGTTCTTTGGATTTGATCCGCAAGGTTGGATCCAAAAGGCAAATTTATATTTCAGCATCAATAATACTGCTGATGACATCCGTTTGCGTCTCGTTCAACTGAGAATGATTGGGGTTGCTCAACACTGGTTTACGATCATCACTCAGGTTCGCCCTTTCTTGACTTGGCTTGAATTTCAATCAGAATTGTTACAACGCTTCAATGGTCTCGCAATTCAAAATCCTTACGGACAATTAGCTAATATTCAGCAAGCGGAATCCATCTTTGATTATATAGATGATTTCGAGTATTTGTTGTCCTTGGTTCCTCATTTACTGGAATCCCAAACTCTCGGTTATTTTATCGCTGGTTTGAAGGATGATGTCAAACAGAGGGTTCGTTTACATCGTCCAACTTCTTGCATTGATGCGATGTCTTTGGCTAAGGATGTCGAATTGATGCTTCGACCATCGAATTCCAGCACGTTGTTGTCCCGTTTTCAGTACTCTCCACATGTGGGCCTGCCTTTGTTGGATTCCGGGATCGGGTATCGTCTGTTGGACAATATGATGTCCAAACTATTGGGAATTTCGGGACTGCCGGTGGGCGCGCAAGCTATCCTGATCGTGGTGTTCGTTCTCTATCTCACACCAAGTGGGAAGAACGTAGGAAGAAAGGACTATGCTACAAGTGTAGACAACTATATAGTCCAACTCATAAGTGTCCAGAGGGTACTCTTCGTGTGTTGCTGCTCGGGGATGATGAATCAGATGGACTCGAGGGGCTGCATTTGTAGTTGGAACATATGGACAATTTCCACTTGGAAGGGGTTCTTCATACTGCTGGGAGGTCTCTTATCAAGCCTCGAGGACAAGTCGTGTGTTATGAGAGGAGTATTGATAGAGATTTGATTCTAGTTTACTTAATAGCCTTTTGTAATTATGGGAGGGGGTAAATGCAACTTCTATTTCTATAAATAAGAATTAATAGTCATTTTGAGGGGGAGGGAGAGATAATGGATAGTTTGTTAGGTTCATTGCATTAGCATGATAAGGGCATAGCCCTGGACCACTTCAGTGGATAGTTATCTTTGTAGATCATTTGAGATTATCTTCTTCAATTCAATATAGAGTGCATCTTTGATTTCCTCTTTTACCTAATTCAATCCTTATCAGTTGCTGATATGCAGGCGCATATAAGCACATGGACTTCAGTTTTCTTTCAGATTTTGTCTTTGTCATCTCCGTTCCAGTCCAAATCAACCCTTGTCGTGGTCACCGCCTGCCATCATCTACCACCACCAAATCCTAGAACCATGTCCGTCACCTAAAATTCTAAGGGTTCATTAGTCTAATCGTTTGAAGAAGCCCAAAACATGTCAACCTAGTCAACTCTATGGAGGGTTGATGCAAGGATGTCCTTTGGTTTTTAACGTTTTTGTCGGTTTCACTCAAAACCTGTTGTTTTATTTATGCCCAGTCTATTAGCTTGTAACCAACCTAATGACAGAAAGATTGACAATTAAGCTGGTCTAGTCGATATGATCTGGTTTTAAAACGTTGTTACCATGTTTCTTTTTGCCATTTATAAGATGGTGGAGTGTGTAGAAAGTTATCCATATCCTATATATTTAAAAATCAAAGTGAAGAAATAGTAAAGTTTGTGATTTTTAAGTTTTGGTCATATGATTTTTACACTTTCTTTCTCAATCTTATTTTATATGTAGGCATAGGCAAAAATAGACAAATTATAAAGAGAGAAAGAATGTTGCGGTAGTTAGTGTTGTCGGGGACAACAGACACAATGGCAGCTCCAACTTGGCTGTTGTCTTCTCGCCACCAATGTGTCCGATTATTAGTAACGGTGTAGATGGTGGCAGTCTGAAGTGGGTTACAGTTATACTTTGGTGATTACGTTACGGTTTACCTCGTGGTTGCATGTCGGCTGGCCCTTTGTTTAATGCTCCAATTTGGTGCTCCGGTGACCCTGTGGGTTGTGGATGGTGGCACACTTTAGTTTAGTATCCACACCACCACCCTGTCGGTGGTGGCCAACCCTTTGTTTGGTACTCCGGTTAGACCCACCGTGGGGGCAGGTAGTTTGCTACTACAATCATCGCGTCAGGTTTAAACCAAATGATGAATATTTACTAATATCGATGATGATGAGAAAAAACTCATCCAAGACTTGTTGTTGGTTTCGTATTCACTGGTGGTATCATGTTTTTTTCAGGTATCCGTTGGTTTATTCATTTGTTGTTGCTACTGATGTCAATAAAGATGGGCTATTGCTCATCTAGACTATCATTATTTTCGTGTTAGGGCCATGATGACATGGGTGGAGTAGTATCGATTGCTTTTTCATGGTTGTCGTTGATAGTTAGCAGTCGCAATTGAAATCCATTCCTAACAATTATCTTAATGCGTTTTAGTTTGTCCATTATGTGCGCAACCCACACAAATATATAAAGTGGTTAAACTTTTTAAAGGACACTTAAAAATAAGTCATAACAATTGTTTTTTACTAGATACTTAATTTTTAGTGGGCCCAAAGTCCCTTAAACACAAGTTTCAAGCTTGGGCCAGCTATGATCTCTGTTTCCCCCTGCCTCGTACCTACGTTACATATCAGCCCCTCTACTTACCAATTATTCACACCGACGCTTCGTAGCTTTTTTTATACCACAAATTCATGTTTTTTTTTAGGAAAATTCAAGTTGACTATAGATTACTTTTTACTCGTATAGAAAATAAATAGTGAGTGAAACCTTTGTGTTGCGGTTGGTAACATGTATATCAGTATTTATCCCATAAAAATCTTACGTTGAAATAAAAGAAAACTATAATCCATGAAGAAAGTTTGATGAGTTGTATGCTTGTGTTTTATTAATGTGTACATTATCATGAGCAACTTTGTTAAATGGAGTTTATATTAAAATGTAGATAAATATAACCATGTCGTAAATGTTTGTTTGAAATTATACAAATGATCATAGTTAAAAGTTATAAAAAGAGAAGAAAAAAAGTTATGGGTGGGTCACATGCCAAATTTTAATTGGATAAAAATAAAAAATAAAAATTATTAAAATTATAAAAATTCCTGGTTAAAGCACTTGTATATTACGCTTAAAACATGTGCACACTATTATTATTCATTGGTGAGGGATGCAGACATTCATTCTTTTTATGTATATAATATGGTGACTAAATTAGTGTTTTTTTAGCCGGAGGTTATGGCATTATCTTCTTTAAGAAACTATTTTAGTCATGTGCTTCTGGTGGAAGAGAGTCAACGAACACCCTCTTGAATATGCGAAGGTAAATGCTCGATAGAACTTTTCTCATGCTTAGGATGTTCACAACTGAAGATTCAAAATTCACGATCATGTAAAGTAAACATTGATTTTTTACCACTTATTAACATTCACGATTCATAAATGACAATATGAAATTTTGTATTATTTTTTTAGTTTGAAACCTAGCCAAACTAAATTTGAGCCTTATATCCCTAGATTTTGTATATTCAATCAAACCACGTTGTATGGTTTTTAAAAGAACCGAGTTTAAGTAGACTTTCGCTAGGTTCGGTTCGGTTCGTAAGAACCCAAGAAAGACCATTTGTGGACATGAGGAGTTAGATTTGAATAAGAAGATAGTATAAGGGTCTAAATGAAATTACAAAAGGAAAATGCTTTATGGGGTCAGTCTCTACGCGGCTACAATATTTTATATGTTTGTTTGGACATTGGTACATTTATGATCTGTCTAATTATTATCCCTCATTTTGACGCGTTATTCAAATTGACCCCTTATTGTTAGTAATGGGTTCGAGATTTTGGAGTGAGATTTTTTGTGGGGTCAGTTTCTACCACTTATTATTAAAACTCGCATACGCGCGACAACATGCGTGCCAAAACCTAGTTCAATCCAAGTGTTTTCCTCTTTCTTTTTATGATTTGTGTTTGACTTATTTCTTACATCATATTTAAAATTTTGTTCGATATTCCAAAATCAAATAAATATTACAATAACTATATAAATAATAGAAGATATATAATATTATCGAGTTACACTTGATTTATGCTAAATAAAATTTAGCTAATGCCTAGGATGCTCATAAGCGATAAATTGTTTAAATTAGGTCAAACTACATAAACCAATGTAAATGAGTTGTTGAGCTAGTCTGATGGTTTAATGATTCAGTTTATAATTTTGTTTCGGTAGTTTTCTAGTTAAGTGGTTTAGTCTATAATGATAAAATTACAAACAAAATTTTGAGAAACGGATTGATGGTTCGGTTTATGATAACGAGCTGGAAAACACCATGACGAACAGTTTTGAAAAAGATTGATGAAGTAAAATCGGTGTGTATTTTAATTGTAATATATAATAATAAGATACAAATTTATATAATATATAAAAAACAATAACAAAATATATATAATGATCTAAATTGTAAAATATAATGATTAATACAAGTGACAACTGATAAAAAAACTATTTGTCACGAAAACCTGACGTAGTGAACACGGTGAACACGGTGATTTAACGTACTGACACAATGATTAGAATTTTCTTCTCTTTAAAAATAATAGAATAACACATGTAAAACCTAAAATTATTTTATTTTTTCACTTCTAACTTTGTCACATATATACTCTTCATATTTAATAAAGTTTTCGTTACTACGTTTCGGTTTAAATTTTGCAAGTTAACAAGCCGCAACGTGTTTGTATCTTTCAACATTTTAATGTTTCGGTCTAAATTTCCTTGCTACGTTTCGACTTACTTTTTTATATTTGTTAATACGTTTCGTCTGTCTGGTTTAATGTTTTTCTGTCTTTTCGATTTTATTTTTTATTTTTATTTCCTTTTAAATATAAGTTTTTTTCAATTAATGATCACTAACGATAATTTATCATTGGTGTTACTTAATACGATTTTATCGGATCCATTCATCCTATTTACATATAGCGAGAATAAACAAAAAGTGGTGTTTGTAATTCCAAATATCTCCACCACTACTATCACATCACCCACGTTCTGAAGAACATATAAAAGTGCAAACCGCCAGCTAATCTTATTAACTTCACTTTCTCTCACTCAATTTTTCCCCAATTTAACACCTCTAAAACTTTAATTGATCATCAACATCATCATATAATCAACCAAATCATTCATTCAAATCTCCAATTACAAAAAAAACTAATTGCTGTTACTTCAATCAATGGATTGAAGCTTCGAGTACATTAACCGCTACATTATTTCACAAACTTCAATCCGCTTCTTACTCAGGTAATACATTCTGCAATCACTTGTTCTTCAGTGGTCATTACACAGTTTTATAGCTTTTTTTCTGGTTTGTTTGAGGTTACTTGCTAGTTAAACTTCGTAGATCTGCTTGTTTCGTACGTTTTTAGCTTCATTGTCGTTTGTTGCGGTGAAATCGGTTGAAAAAAGTCGTAACTCGAAACCCTAGGGTGGTTTTGAACTTCTAGTAGGTATAGATCTGCTGATTTGTGTTGATTTTGGTGAGTTTTGCTTGTTTCGTGTATGAGTTCATCAACTGTTCATCGTATTGATGCTCACCAGTTTGAAAGTTTAGTGAATTTGTCATTATTTATTTTAATCTGGATATTTGATTGTGATTAATTCATCAACTGTTGGTCGTATTGATGCTAATTTGATGTTCATCAGTTTAAAAGTTGATTGAATTTGTTATTATTTAGTTTAATATTTCGTCTGTTCGGAACTGGATGTTTGATTGTGATTTCGCTGTATTATTAGAAATTTATGGCGATAAGTTGTTTATAGATTAAGAACGATAAGTTTTCATACTTGTTTAATGTATGGATTTATCAACTGTTCATCGTATTGATGCTGATTTGATGTTTATTAGTCTAAAACTTGATTGAATTTGTCATTAATTAGTTTAATATTCATCTTTTTGAAACTTGATGTTTGATTGAGTTTTTAATGTATTTTTTGTCTGTAGACCGAGAAATGATCGTGTTTTTCTTGTTTTTGTTATCATTTACAGGCTTAAATTTGTGAAATTATAATGAGAAATCGCGGTAGGCACCACCTTGTTGATTTCTTCCCTTGTTTTCTGCTATTTGGTTTCGTGATTCATGTGGTTTTAGCTGCTGGTTATGTTCCAGCTGATAAAATCTTACTAAACTGTGGTGCAAATGGTGAATTAAGCGATGATGATGGTAGGCAGTGGACCTCTGATGTAGGGTCAAAATTCGCGTTAGCAGGTGCAAATTCCATAATTTCAGATGCAGCTTCCCAAAAACCTTCTGTTCCAACAGTCCCTTACATGACAGCTCGTATTTTCAGATCTGAGTTCACCTACAGTTTCCCAGTAGCCCCCGGAAGAAAATTTGTTCGCCTTTACTTCTATCCCGCATCTTATGCTAAGTTTAATGCCTCCCAAGGCGTGTTTTCTGTTGTTTCTGGAACATACACCCTTTTAAAAAACTTCAGTGCATACGAAACCACAAATAATCTGAACTTTGATTATATCTCAAAGGAATACTCTGTTAACGTTGATTCTGGGACTTTGAATCTAACGTTTACTCCTGCTTCTGGAACTCCTGATTCATATGCATTTGTCAATGGTATTGAAATCGTTTCACATCCTGATATTTATTCTTCTGACGGAAATACCATGATTGTTGGTACGGGCACATCTTTTGAGATCAACAACAGCACGACTCTTGAAAACGTTTATCGGTTAAATGTTGGTGGGCAGGCTATCTCACCGTCTGGTGATACTGGGCTCTTCAGATCATGGGGTGGTGATATACCGTACATATTTGGGGCAGCTGTTGGGGTTTCTGTGGCTACTGACCCGAACATCACTATCAGTTATCCTTCGGGCATGCCTGATTATGTGGCACCGGTTGATGTGTACAAAACTGCCAGGTCAATGGGTCCAACCCCAGCAGTCAACTTGGGTTACAATCTGAGTTGGTACTTTAATGTTGACTCGGGCTTTAAGTACCTAGTTAGACTCCATTTCTGTGAAGTTGCTCCAGAAATAAGCAAGATTAACCAACGGGTGTTTGAAATCTTCATCAACAATCAGACTGCTGAGACGGAAGCAGATGTGATTGCTTGGGCGACAAAAAAAGACGTTCCTGTGACTAAAGATTATGTTGTCATTTTACCCGGTGGGGCTCCAAGACAAGATCTATGGCTAGCATTGCATCCAAACAGAGAGTCAAAACCACAATATTATGACGCGATCTTGAATGGTGTCGAGATATTTAAGATAAACGCGTCTGATGGTAATCTTGCAGGATCACTTCCAACACCAGCTCCAGTACAACCAATCATTGATCTTAATGCAGGAGTATCTAGAAAGTCAGGTAAATCCAACAAAGCAGGGGTGATTGGTGGCGGTGTTGGTGGCGGCATTGCTGTTATTCTCATTATCTGTTTGCTTGTTTGCTTTTTGACCCGTAGAAGCAAGCGACAAAAGGATCCGACCTCAAGCGATGGCCCATCGGGCTGGCTCCCACTTTCCTTATATGGAAACTCACATTCTTCGGGCTCTACCGCCAAAACAAACACCACTGGAAGCTATGCTTCATCCTTACCATCAAACTTATGCCGCCACTTCTCATTTTCAGAGATCAAAGCTGCTACTAAAAACTTCGACGAGTCTCTACTCCTTGGTGTCGGTGGATTCGGGAAAGTTTACAAAGGTGAAATAGACGGTGGGACGACTAAAGTTGCTATAAAACGTGGTAACCCCTTATCTGATCAAGGCGTAAACGAGTTCCAAACGGAAATCGAGATGCTTTCAAAGCTTCGTCACCGCCACCTTGTGTCACTAATCGGTTATTGCGAAGATAACAACGAAATGATTTTGGTTTATGACTACATGGCTCACGGGACTCTTCGTGAGCATCTGTACAAAACCCAAAACCAACCGTTAACTTGGAAACAACGGCTCGAGATCTGCATAGGTGCTGCTCGTGGGCTTCACTATCTCCACACGGGTGCTAAACACACCATCATCCATCGCGATGTCAAAACAACCAACATCCTGCTAGACGAGAAATGGGTCGCCAAAGTTTCTGACTTCGGGCTGTCAAAAACCGGGCCCGCTTTGGACCACACTCACGTAAGCACAGTGGTCAAAGGCAGTTTCGGGTATCTAGACCCCGAATACTTCAGAAGACAACAGTTAACCGATAAATCTGATGTCTACTCGTTTGGGGTGGTCCTTTTCGAGATACTATGTGCCCGGCCCGCTTTAAACCCGACCCTACCTAAAGAACAAGTGAGCTTAGCCGAATGGGCCCAACACTGTCACAAAAAGGGCATTCTCGACCAGATCATCGACCCGTTTTTGAAAGGAAAGATCTCACCCGAGTGTTTCAAGAAAGTGGCGGAGACCGCTGTAAAGTGTGTTGCGGACGTGGGGATCGAGCGCCCGTCCATGGGCGATGTATTGTGGAACCTCGAGTTTGCCCTGCAACTTCAGGAGAGTGCAGAAGACAGTGGTGGCAACATGTTGTTGGGTGTAGAAGCCGGTGTTTACGACGATGTGCCGCTAAAGGGGAAGGCGGATGGTGGCGGAGTCTATGACGGGAATGTGACGGATTCTCGGAGCACCGGGATGTCGATGAGCCTCGGCGGGAGGAGTCTTGCTAGTGAGGATTCAGATGGGTTAACACCAAGTGCTGTGTTTTCTCAGATTATGAACCCCAAAGGTCGTTGAAAATGCTGGATTCCTGCAAGTCGCCGGGAACTTGGTTTATATATTTATTACTATTACTACTATTACTATGATAAGTTCTATATTATTTTTTTATTACACAGAAGTTTAATTATTTGTTTTGGAGTTCTATCTCTAATCATAAGTTGTAATTACAGTTTTAAGAAGCTTCGAATGGTTCTGGTTCTGGGATTATTATTATTTTTGTTGGTTCATACCCATTTTTTATATAACTCATAACTGCAACCAGTTCAGTGGTCTAACATTCGTAACCGCAACCAATTTAGTGGTCGTCTTGTACTAGGCGCTGGTATTGGTGGTCGTCTGTCAAACCGTTTAAAACTATATATATTTGTATATATAATAATTTTAAAGATAATAAAGGATAATATATAT
>BJCM01000641.1:0-13465 GCA_018326385.1 Flaveria bidentis | reverse complement strand
TCTACTGAAGAAGAGAAAGCTCTATATATATGGAGGCAATCGGTAGTTAGGGAGTAACAGAACAGAGTGTATGTGATCAGAGCGTATTTTCCTTCTATAATTTGAATTCTTCCGTATTCTGTTGTAACTCGATCAGATTGTTCATGTTTGTTCGTGATTTCGTAATAAGATTCATTCAATCGTTGGTTGATCAATTGGTGTTTTTAATAACAATATAAAACAATATTTTTTTAATCCGTATTGTGACCTATGTATAGAGACTAGAATTTGAGATATTTACGACCTGAGAATATGCCATAGCTGCCCTATTGTGTTGTATGCATATGAACAAATGCAATCAATCAACTTTGGACTTACAAAAACTGAACAGATTTCATTTCACATGTGATTAAAGAAAAATCAAAGATTGTTATGATTATCATATATTTCAAACAGAAAACATTATGATTATAATACATCTCTAACCAATAATTTCAACGAAAATTCAATAATAAAACAACTGTAAAAACTATTTAGATTATTAAAATTTTAAGACTTATATATTTAATGTCGGTGGTTTCCCATCGATAAAATTTACAGCCTAAACCCTTAAAATTTTCGAAATTTCAACCCGACTCCTTTCTACTATATATAACTAGTTTGAAGGTCATGTTTCTAAAATAACAACACCTTGGTTGGTGACTTAACTATTACGTCTAACTCAGAACAAGTAAGCTGATTTGCCTAGTTTGTATTTCAAACTTGAAAATGTATAAACCGGAAGAAAGGAAAGCATAAACGTCAAAACTAAACCTATACATTACAAAGTGTTGTTGAAATGTATAAGGTTTAGTGTTTGGCGGTTTATTGCTAGATTTACGCATTGCGATCATACCATTATATATTTTATAAGATAAGATATGGATCTATGGATATACGTGTAATACATTTACATGCAAATGTATTTTTTGATTAAAAATGGGACCTTTGATTATGCTAAGTTCGCAAACCATGTTGTGTTTATGTTATTTACATGGTGTGAGAATGTGTTTCATAAAGCTCATCGATTCTTATGTTTTTTTGCCAAATCAACCTAGGCATATAACTCTATAGAGGGATACACTTTACACATTCAGATAAATCAAATGATTTGAACTGATTTTCATAATCGTATCAAAATTATATAAAAATTGATTCTCATAATCATGATAAAAATTCACTCTTATTCAAATAAATCAAACGATTTGACATAATTTCGGCATTTAGATCAAATTATTTAAATACATTAAAACAGATTGAACTATAACCGTTAACGTGCCATTAACAACAAATCCTTCCCAAAATTATAATGAGATCGACAAACACATTGGAATTTTTTTTTGTAACTTTTCTACCTTTTTTTATTAATGTCACATATTTTTTAATAGAAAAGTTAATTACGCATATTCGATATTATTAAAAACCGGTTAAAATATTGTAGAAGCTCGATATACTCATCTAAATAATTGCATGTATATATATTTATATAACTTAAGGTCTGTTTAAGAATCTACAAAAAAAATTTGTTTAGTATAAAGTGTACAAAAGGAGCATGAAACTATTAGAAAAAAATTATTATAATTGTGTGAATTTAGTGTGTGCAAAATTGAATTATCAAACAATAATATCTCCAATGTAGATTGTAATTCTACCGTGACTTAATAATTACATCATTGGTTAATATTCATTTAATTACATCACTGGTTGTGGTTTAGGAAATTTCTTAAAGTTTTCTTGTTAAAAGTATACATTCCTATACTCATTTAAATTTTATTTCCCTTTCATGCGAAACCTTACTGGTTAATATTAATAAATTCATACTTAAGAAGTGTATTGCTGATGAGTGATCAAATAAAAATCATGTTTATAATTAAAAACTGTGACAACGACCACTAACCAATCACATAATTTATAATTAATTTAACTTTCTAATTGTTTAAAATATATTTAAGTAAAATTAAACCTTATTTTTCAAGGTCATTATAAAATTTTTCATATAAACTTCAAGGAACGTCGATGGTGGCGAAACGACATACGTATACGTAACTTATAGGAGTTATATGTACGTAACTCTTAGTTGTACACTTGATAACACACACTTAGGGGCTGTTTGATTACACTGACTCAGTAAGATCTGACTGGGTCAGAAGCTGACCCAGTAAGATGTTCTGACTGGGTCAGAAGCTGACCCAGTAAGATGTTCTGACTGACTGAAATTTGGTTGTTTGATTCGGTATCTGACTGACTAAAAAACCGTCTCCGCAAATCATCTTATATATAAACATCTCATCTTCATCCATCTTCTTCACTGCCTCTTCCACCCACCACCCGTCTCCAGCATCACCGCCACTACCTCCAGCATCACCGCCACCACCTCTAGCATCACCGCCACCACCTCCAGCATCACCGCCACCACCTCTAGCATCACCGCCACCACCTCCAGCATCACCACCACCACCTCCAGCATCACCGCGGTCTTGATCAGACAAAAAGGACCCGATCAGCATGTTTAAAATTCAGGTCCGGGTCAAACCAAAAGGACCCGGTCAGATCTGATTTCAAGCGTATCAAACGGGCTGACCAGCTGACCGGCTGACCGAGTCAGCCGGGTCAGCCGGGTCAGACCAAACAAACAGCCCCTTACATATAAATAGCCATACATGTACGTAACTATTAGTTGTACACTTTGTAACACGTACTTATATATATGCAACATTTGGTTTTCATTTATAATATGGTTTTCAAGATATTTCTCCCCGTGTATTGTAACACAATTATACTTACTTATTTTTTTATTTTTTAATTCTTCTTCGCCACCGGTGGCAACAAAGTTGTTGGTAGTTAGCACTTTTAAGTAAAACCTAAAAAAATCATGCTTAAAAATATGTAAAAGGTATTACTTATAGTTTTTTCTATAAATCACTTCGTTGGATATAGTTTTTATAACAATATAACGAATCTTCTTTTATAAGTTTATAAACAATTTATTCATAAAAAACCAATATATTATAAAATTAACATGGATAATATTATTTAAGTTTCATCATAATATTTATTCTTCTTAGTATAATACACATACTAACCTACTATATTAAATAAAACAATAAAACAATTTGATTGGAGGAACAAATTATTTTCTTTTAACAACAATTTTTATTGAAGAAAAAAGACAATACAAATTCCTAATTATTTGTAAATCACAACAGCTTTCACCAACTTATCTTTTATAACGTAAAATCATACTAAAAATATAAATTACTAAGTTCACATTTTTAAAGAAAGATTACAATAAAAAACATATCCTCAGTTAAGCCTTACCAAATTTATGAAACAAATCAAAAAACAAAAAACCACATATATGATACGTTTTAGATTCGTTTCATTTATACTTTAATACAACACACTTTAACTAATAATCTACAATCTATAATTTAATAATAATAATAATTTAATAATAATAATAATTTTACACCCCCACCCCCCACCCCAAACGTGAAATGTCTATATAAAACCCTCACACCACACTCGAACATTCACTCACTAACACCTTCACTCTCTACTCACACCACCACCACCAACAATGTCTTCATCTTCAACCTCCATCATCACCCCAAACCCTACTGAAACCCCTTCAGTCATCACCTTCACCCTCTTCATCTCCATCGCCATCTTCATCTCCATCTTCTCCTTCCTCCTCGCCCCCGGCGGCCTCTCTTGGGCCCTCTCCAGGCCCAGGCCCAAATCCGCCATCCCCGGCCCATCCGGCCTCCCCTTCGTCGGTCTCCTCTTCGTCTTCACCTCCGATCTCACCCACCGAACCCTCGCACGCCTCTCCCACACCCTCAACGCCAAATCCCTCATGGCGTTTTCCGTCGGGTTGACCCGATTCATCATCTCCAGCTCACCCGATACCGCGAAGGAGATCCTCAACAGCTCCGATTTTGCTGATCGACCCGTGAAAGAGTCCGCTTATGAATTGTTGTTTCATAGAGCTATGGGGTTTGCTCCGTACGGTGATTATTGGCGTAATTTACGACGGATATCTTCGAGCTATTTGTTCAGCCCTAAACGCGTATCGGGATTCGGAACATTCCGGAACAACATAGGGATAAAGATGGGGAATCGGATACAGTTATCGATGCAGCAAAACGGCGTCGTGGAGGTTAAAAAAATACTCCATTATGCGTCGTTGAATAATGTGATGATGACGGTGTTCGGAAAATCGTATGATGATTTTGGTGATGGGGGTGATGGGTGTGAGCTTGAGGGGCTTGTGAGTGAAGGATATGAACTGTTGGGGATATTTAATTGGAGTGATCATTTTCCGGTGGTTAGTTGGTTTGATTTCCAAGGTGTTCGGAGGAGGTGTCGGGATTTGGTGTCCAAGGTTAATGTTTTTGTCGGTGATATCATTGAACAACACCGTGTACGACGGTCCCGTGGCGGTGATGCGACGGTTCATGATGGTGATTTTGTTGATGTTTTGCTTGATTTGGAGGAGGAGGATAGGTTTAATGATGGTGATATGATTGCTGTTCTTTGGGTAAGTTTGTTAATAATATTATTATTATGATAGTGGTACAGTAATAAACATCTGATTTTATTAGATTTATTAAATAATATTGTTTAAATGTAGGAAATGATTTTTAGGGGGACTGACACGGTGGCAATCTTGTTGGAATGGATTCTAGCACGAATGGTGTTGCACCCGGACATCCAAGCCCGGGCACAATCCGAAATTGATAGCGTGGTCGGTGATCGACTCGTTACCGGTTCGGATCTCGAGAACTTACCTTACCTTCAAGCAATTGTGAAAGAGACTTTACGTGTGCACCCGCCGGGCCCACTTTTGTCTTGGGCTCGTTTATCAACCCAAGACACTCACGTGGGCCCTCATTTTGTGCCAGCTGGCACTACTGCAATGGTGAACATGTGGTCTATAACCCATGATGAGTGTGCGTGGGCCGAGCCGAACCGGTTCAACCCAGACCGGTTCTTGGTCGAGGATGTTGCGATCATGGGTTCGGATCTTAGGTTGGCTCCGTTTGGTGCGGGGAGGAGGGTGTGCCCCGGGAAGGCGATGGGTTTAGCCACGGTTCAGTTGTGGTTAGCTCAGTTGTTGCAGAAGTACGAGTGGGTCGAAGCGGGTTCGGTTGACCTTTCGGAGTGTTTGAAGCTGTCTATGGAGATGAAGAAGCCCTTGGTTTGCAAGGCTGTTGCAAGGGCTTAATGGTGTTTTGCTAGATTTCAAGAAGTTGAAGTATAGCTATTATGATATTATCAGTAGTAATTAAGTTATTAAGTTTATGGTTTTAGAGTTTTAAAGATAATAGGGGTTACACGAGCTTGTAACACGAAGCATTGTTGTTTTGTGACATTTTCACGTATTAATGTATTCCCCATGTTGTTTTAGTATTTATGTGGCTAATATTATTTGTCTGCCCCTTTTATTTTATCTGAATATTATCGTGGCTTAAATCGACTTTAAACTTGCATATTTTTAATCAATTAGAAAGCTTTTTATGAATCAAACTCAAACTAAAGGACTAAAAAGATCAATCGCTTGAAAATAAGGTTATTTAGAAACAAAATTTAATGATTTCATTGGATTGACAAATACACGAAGTAATTTAGAAAGCTTGTCTGAATCAAAATCTTACTTGTGGTATAAAAAGATTAAATCATCAAAAATGACAACCTTTTAGAAAAGCTTGTTCAACATGTAGCTTAATGGATAATTACATAAAAAATCTGGTGATTAGAGCTAGAGCTTGATGAAAGGAAACTATTTTTTTTTTCAATAATGAGAAATTGTTTAAGGGAAAACTAGAATTTTTCAATCATGAGAACTTATTATGAAAAAATTCATAACACGAATAGTTGACAAGATCAAGTAAAACTCAAATTGTTTCTTGTTGAATAATAGGTTATGACAATATATAAAGTATAAACACAAGTTTTTTAAATTACTTTTATCTTTTGTAAGGTTATATGAGTATTTCTTTCCAATCTCATTATTCTTTCTCTTTATTCTCTTGTATTAAAACTTACTTTAGAAAGAAAAATGAACAAGCATTATAATTTAGTTACAACTTAAAACCAAACAGTTATAAGCAAGTTAACCATACATTTGACCATATTAATTATTACAGATTTCTTACGTTGCAATCACTGATCCCACATCAACAAATGAAAGACGAAGATAGATTCTCTATTTGAAGATTCGAATAGTATAGAAAACCCTAAATGATTGTAGAATAAGAACATAAAAAGCACCAAAAAAATGCAGTATGTATGTGGCTCAGCTAGTTTTTAGGGGGATCCTACAAGACCCTTTGGCCCTATTTAAAGTGCCCTTCCTTTTCTCCCATCAAAAGACAACAACATTTGGGATATTATAACCGATACTTTTATCACAAGTAACATCACAACTTGCCAATCGATCTAACATATATTCACATTCTGTTTGCTTTATCATATGCTAAATTCTTGAAACAATATATATTTATCGAATTGTACTGACCTACGCGCATAGTACACATATGATGTCGTTTTTGGTTTTATAAACCCTTCCTTTTTAGGGCATATAAATGGATGCCCACTTCTTTGTATGTTTCTTGTACGTGTAAAGTTGTGATGTGGATGGATCATCATCTTTTCAAGTTAGTGTGCATGAAACATCAGTGTCTATAAAAGGGTAATGATGGATAGCTTGTAGGTCAAGTCTCAATCTTGGAATGCATATATATATATGTGTGTGTGTGTGTGTGTGTTTATATTAAAAAGATTCATTTATTCCATTGATGAGGTATGGATTGCATGGGGAATAGATGTCTTGTGTTATGGTGCATCAAATTGATCATTTTAATAAGGATATATTCCATTGACTAGGTTCCCGAAATTTATAAATGTTTTGATATTCATATGGTAATAAAAGAAAAAAAACTTTCTTTCTTTTCTTTTCAACAATCTTGATTCAACTTTGAACAACCTTTTGAGATTAATATTCGTCAAAAATAGGCTTTCTTGTGCTTTTACCAAAGCTTTAAATGGGATACGATCATGATAAAGAGAAAACATCTGGAACTTTATAATAGGGAATTTTCGTCTAAGTATCATCATGAAATATACCTTCAATGATGCAAATGTTTTATGGTCAAAATCTCATTTGTAGAAACCCTAATGATCTAGTTCATTTTAGGCTTTGTGGGTTTTCCATCAACTTGTAATTAATTTGAAAGAGATAATGGTATAGAAGTATCATAAATCATATAAGTCTTATACATGCACATAGAGATCTATTATTCTTGAATTTAATACAAATAAAACTACAAAGTAGTATAAAAGATAATAACACCGTGTCTTATGGATACTAAAAAGATTAATACCACCGATATTTATGTTGATGAAAAATCTTAAAAAATAAATTACCAAAACCACTGATCTAATAGCATTTAGGTATGAATTTTTTTATTTTTCATTATTTATTTATTTATATATTTTTGCCATAATCATGCATGAATTAATCTTTACTAGGTCTCGTTTAATTTAGTTTATTAACCATCATTATACCCAATTAGATGCGAGCAACACTCTAACAAATTGAATGTAATATACTACTAAAGTTGGTGCAATTAAAGTATAAACTTATTTTCTAATGATGCTTATGACACTTGCACTTATATATATTTACTAGTTTCGTATCCCGTGTGATACACGAATTAATAGATAAAAATATAAAATATTTTGTAATAAAAATTTTAAAAAGTTATTAAACAATATTTTTAGATAAAATATGATTGAATTATGTAAAAATAAGTAATTCATGTAAAAAAATAATAATATCATTTTAGATGTTTTTATGAAATTTTTTCCTATTTTGCTTTCTAAAAATAATTTTAAAATTTAAAACCATTCTTATAATACTTAAAAATACTTTTTAAAAAGTTTGTGTTTAAAAAAACTGTTTAAGAACATTTCTATATTTTATATTCTTTTTTAATGTTTTTTAAATAAAAACCCATAATTTTTAATTTTAACAATACATATTTTTTATTATGTAAATGTTCTAAATAATATAATTAATTTGTACTATTACTATTAATTAGGAGAATGATGCGGAAAAACTTAGATGAGAAAGCGTAATACTTTGACAAGTGTCACTTTAAAACTTTCTTTTATATATATATATATACTAGACTAAAAACCCGTGTAATACATATGTTTAATCATTAAAAATTGCTTTTGATTAAAAAGGTTCGCAAGGCATAATATTATTATTAATACTTTGTATATCGATTTTGTGTTTAATTTTTTTTATTATCTATATATAATATAAATAGCTTTTCTTTATAATTGTTTATAAGTATAAATAGTGTATAATATGAAATGAAATGAAGTTATAAATAAAAACTTTAGGTAATAAACAAATTATATTAAATATGAGAACATACATAAACATCCAAACACTTTTTTGTATACAAAATTTAATATTAATTTATAATTTTACCATCATTGTCTAATATTAATAATTTTAATTCATGTTTAATTGTAACTCGAGATAATGCGACATAGAACTTAATTGATGTTAGGGACTAAATGTAAAATAATTACCCAATAGATGTTTAGATATATGTGTGTGCCTATCTATATATAATATCATCTTAGTATATAACAAATGTAAAATGGTTAAAGTTGATACTATGCTTTTGGAAATTAGAAAGGATTATTACTTATGATGATTGCTATAAACTTGTAATAATTTGCTTTTGTTTTTAATTTTGAATGGATTGTTTGGTTTACACGAGATTATCTTTTAATTATGGATTCATATGAGATAAACACATTTCAAAACGTGTTTCTATAATTATATAATTAGAAAAGATTACTCATTCGTGAGTATTTTTCATGTTTATATATAAGTAATCGAAATATCATTTAACCGCTAACAAGTTAAAAATCAAGAAAAAAAAGTGAGAAAGCAACTTGTCAAACTTTAAGTTAACTAAGTTGTTAATAGATATGTAACAAATTTTAAAATGTTGGTTTAGGCCAGTAAATCACCCATACCAAACCGTTTTTATTGGTCTGGTTGGTCCAGCCGACCTAACTGGTTTGGTTGACTTTTTAAAATTATGTGAAAACTTGCCAAAACAAACCATAAACATCTCTAGTCAATATGCTCACGTTATATAAATAAAAAATCCACGTAGAGAGTAGAACAAATTTATGAATTGGCTAACATTCACAAGTCTTAGAAACTAGGAGAGCACCATTAGCTTTTAGTTTAAAAACTAATTAACCTGCAAAATATCGACAGTCATTGATGGATTTTATTTTGATAATCTAAAAATCGGTTATTAATTTGTTTCTAGTTCATTAGCACCTAACTGTAGTAACGGTATGGACAATACCTCGTCTAACCGCACACGGATTTAACAGATTCAATCTTTATAACAATTGGTAATTCAATGCTTTTAAAACTTAGGAAATTCATTATCTAAAATTATGTTACTTAATATTTATCTGACACTGGAATAGTTATATAATCTTTTAGCATTTATTTATATATCTACACAACCATTAATAAATACTCGTAGAATGAATATAAATAGATAAATAATAAGGACTTTAAAACATAGATAATATAAGTTAAGTTATTTATAATTTAAATTTGGGTTACTTAATAACTTTAAATTTGAGTCTCGTAAATTACAAAGCTATATAAATAAACTATATTCAAATTTATGAAATCTTAATATGATACTCCATTAAAGACTATAGAGTTATAAACTCCAGTGATGCTTTGTTTAACTACATAAACAGAATGAAAAAGAGATGCACCATGACGATGTAAGTCTATACACTTGTGCCATTAATTAAGTTATTGTTCGATATATTTTTATGGAGGGAAATTGAACAACAATAATAACATATATATAATTAATCAGTACTAGTGTTTCTTGTTATTCAAGCTTGTGAGCATTTGCAGTTCGGAAAAGGTTGCTTCAATTCTTTACAACTTGCTTCGAGCAGAATCTTATTAATAATATTTTCAAAATATAGGTTTTAAAATCAGTTTTTAGTGGATTCGTTGTTCATAAACTGACTGTAAGAAAATGCTAAACAATATTGTATATTTAGATTTTTAATGTAATATTAGGTATGACAAAATATTAAATAAAACAAAATTATACGTTTATAAAAAAATAAAAAATATCGAACATAAATAAAATTTGTCACTGAACTCATAGTCTTAATTCAATCTGAATTCTTGGATCTCACTCGTAAATCCACTATTGACCATTTTATCAACTTCGCGATATGAACTCTTATTTCAACATCGAGACATATGAATTCACGATAATGGTCTATCAAAACATTTAAAAAAATCATTGCATTCATCAAATTCTGTTTTCTTTAGTCTCGTATCATAACCTTTTAAAAGTCACATGTCCAATCCAATTCGCGTCTTTTCTGATTATACTGATAGCAAAGTGTGTTAACAAGTATAATAACTTTACGAGTAAGTAATTGTTTCTTATAAAAAAAATCACCACACCGCATGCATGCAACATGCAATAAAAGTGGTACCTATTAATCATAGTATCCACAATTAATTGCGAAAACTTGGTAGCTATCAATCATAGTATAGAACAAAACTTTTTCTCCCACCTTTTGCAATCATTCTAGAGATGATCACAACACAAGATGCTGCCTATGTGGGCCAGATGATCAAGTGACCAATATCATAACATCGAGGATCAATTAATTAGTTCAATTATACACTTTCTGTACATACAGAAATGAGCACCTTCATGAATAAACGTTGGAGTAACCTATTGGATCAATCCGAAAATATATGTAAACACACATATTTGATGTAACATAATTCGACTCTTTTATTATTCTTGAACTTGACGGAAAAAATCGAATACAAAACCCTATATTTATAATAGACATAAACTATATCATAATCTAACTCAAACACTATTTAAATAATAAAAAAGATAACTTATAATTATCTAATCCTAATAAACCAATAGCTACTAATTAATTAAACCAAACTTTTATTTTCACACCTCAATTTTTTACTTTGTCCAAATTAAATCTTTTTAATTATAAACATATCAAGATTATATCATTCATTCACCCCCTTAATCTTGATATTGACCTTCACCTCTCATTCATATTTGAAACTGTTAATCTCCGCAATCTCTTCTGGACCCGAACCTTAACCACAGCCACGTCCTACATCTTCTCGGTTTGAACCCCTATATTCAATAACAATTTATTTGGATCAAATCTTGCGTCATTGACTTCTTGTTGGAATTGTGGGTCAAACTAGTTAGGCTAAACTAGAGGGAATTATATTGACAATCATCCATAGTTAAAGTTGATAGTTGTTTCTTATATGTGTTAGATAGTTCAGGGGGTGATATGTAACTTTCTGGGTTACGGGTGTTATAAAAGGATTAGAAGGTAGTTAGGTTAGTTAACTTCTTCATTTTGCTTGTAAGCTCAAATCATACCTGATTTGGGGTTTCTTTTTCATTCTTTGTATTCGTTTTATCATAACCGTTTTAATCGGTAGTAGAGAGTGTTCAAGATTACATCTTTGTGTAGATTTGATTTCATTTATATTGGGTTTTATTTTAACAATTGGTATCAGAGCCTGGTTAAGGCTCAATTAAACTCGGAATCTACTAAGGAATTGATTGTACTCGTGTAAGAGATCAAGATGGTGTCTACGAAGTTTGAATTGGAAAAATTTGATGGCCGGAATGATTTTGGTCTGTGGAGAATGAAAATGAGGGCTCTTCTTGTTCATCTGGTGGAGGCAGTGACCGGCGGAAAAGTCACATAGTGCCATTATTTTGAGCCTGGGAGATCATGTGTTGAGGGAGGTATCAAAAGAAACCACAACTGTTGGAATCTGGTTGAAATTAGAGGGATTGTACATGACAAAGTCATTAGCAAATCGATTATACTTAAAGAAAAGACTATACATATTTCATATGGCATCAGGCAAAACTATTGAAGACACACCAATGAATTCAACAAGTTGATGCTTGATTTAGGTAATATTGATATAATGTTGGAGTATGAAGATCAAGCAGTTATATTCTTGACTTCTTTACCTCAATCATATGAACACTTTGTTGATACTCTAATGTATGGGAGAGAAACTCTTTCCATGGAAGAAGTGATGTCTACAATTAATTGTGGAGAATTAAAGAAGAGATCAGATGGTTCAGAGGAGGCTGGTAATAGTGGGTTGATGGTCACAAGAATAAGAGTCAACACAGATCAAAGTCAAGGTTTAAAAGGAAATGCTATATTTGTAATTCAGAAAAGCACCTAAAAAGGATTGCCCAGATACGAAGAATAAGAAACAAGATCACAGTCATCCAAAGCATCAAGGTAATACATGTCCTGAAGGTTCAATGGACGGATATGAGAGTTCAGAAGTGCTGGTGGTCACAAAGGGAATCATGGCTGATTTATGGGTGATAGATTCAGGCTGCTCATACCATATGACTCCATTAAAGAAGTTCTTTAAAGAGTATAAAGAAATGGATCTTGGAGAAGTAAGATTGGGTGATGATAGATCTTGTAAGATTGAAAGGTATGGAGTAGTTGATCTGAACTTGACAATGGAACAACTATGGAACTACACAATGTCAGGTACATTCATCAATTAACCAAGAATCTTATTTCTTTGGGTACTTTTGAAAAGAATGGGTGTATTGTGAATTTAAGAAATGACAAAGCCAAGGTAATAAAAGGGTCCATGGTAATATTGACTGGATCCAGAGTTGGCAATAATTTGTATGTTTTAGATGGCTATGCTGAATCTGGTAGTGTAGCTATGATGGAGGGAAAGAAAGAGAACCAGACTATGTTATGGCATAGAAGACTGGGTCACATTAGTGGACAGGTAGAGGTGGCAAAATGGGTGGGTTGGATTGGGTTGGTTGTTAGGTTAGGATGGATTTGGATCTGAATGAGTTTAGGTTAGGATAGATCATTTAGAAAAAAAGGTCAGGATGGGTTTGGGTTAAGATGGGTTCGGGTCAGGATGGGTTCGGATTAAAATGGATCATTTTTTTTCAAAAAGCCAATACCATTTTACTAGTTTCTACAATCCAACAACACATATACACAGATACTTATACAAGCTAAAAAGATACATATACGACTTCATCTATAAATGGTGGTACCTTCAATAAAGCGACAATGATGGTGCGATAATGAAGCTGAGGCCCGACTGTAGGTGTGGTGGTGGTGAGCGATGAAACTCAACAAAGGTGGAGATTGATGCGGAGCTCGACTGTAGGTGCAGTGATGGTGCGATGGTGGTGCACGATGAAACTTAACGGAGGTGGGAGGGTGTAGATGCGGTGGACCGGTGGTGGTGCGGTGGACCGGTGGTGGTGCGGTGGAC
>BJCM01000640.1:0-12497 GCA_018326385.1 Flaveria bidentis | reverse complement strand
AATAAAGGCTATGTAATTTATTTGTTTCATTTGGTATGTAATAAGTATATTAGTGTGCACTTTATTTTCCTAGAAAAAATATATTAGGATTTTTCCTATGTAACAAGCATTTTGAGGCTGATTTATAAGACATAGAAAGTGCCTAAAGATGGTGGTGGAATCACAACACAAAAGGAATACTTGAAGCATTTGGATGCAAGTTCAAGTGGGAGTTCATCAACACAACATTGTGTCATGTTTTTACCCTAGAAATGACCTCTTGACACACTTGTTATGGCAAGCAAGTGTGGTCAAAATAGTTGGCTATGGTTATGCACTAATATTTTATGTTTGGTTGTTTATTTGGTTGTTTGGTTGTGTTATGCATTTTAAGAGATAATTTACCGAGGAGTTCCAACAAGAGTATCAGCGAAAGATTAGCACCGAAGATTAATGGTAGTTGACACTTCATGTATATCAATCCCAATGTTTATCCTAACAAGATATATATCATGAGACCAAAAAAGTAAAAAAGGTTGGGAAGACAGTTCTCATAAAAAGGTGCAAAGAGATGCCTTGTTCTAGGTTAAGTACTCTAATAACATATTCAAAACAACTTTGTAACCTTCACATATGGTTACAGAAGTTGTGAAGGAAAAAAAACACAAGATGATAACTAGATTAGGGTTTCTAAACCATGACAACAACATATCATCCTTGATAGCTCGAACTAGATCCAACTTCTAGGATTTTGTATATCAAGAAACCCTAAACCACATAGAGAACATGAACTCTAATTTACCAATAGGATTCAATATAAGCGGAAGAGAGAACATCATAATAAAAAAAAATACTAAAATAGAGCTATTAGACTTTGATACCATATCATAAATATTATTGTTGTTTTATTAAAAAACAAAAAAAAAATAGCAAAACTTGTAACATAACGGTCGACTTGAACTATAAAGACTCAGTTAGAATCTTATGATAATCTGATAACAAGAACAAGTCTACTAAAAACAACCAGGATAATCAAAACAATGATAACCCAAATCGAAGAGCATAAATTGTTTAGACAAAGAGAAAGTGAGAGCTGAACAAGAGAATAACGAAGATATATTGAAGTCTTGTTATCAGCTGCTCATATCCGTTTATAGGCTTAATATGACAATTGAGAGCTCCATGGGTACCCAAACACCCATGCATGAGTTAGAGAGTAAATGAGTATAGAAGTGGGTCTTGGATCTTCAACATGGATCTTCACTTGATTGGGCACCCAGTTATTGCTCCACTCCAAGCCTACAATCAACAACACATTATCAATTTAGCTGATAGTTTAGTGTCCATCCCAATCCAACTCAAAAATATAAAACACAAACAAAAGACTAGAACAAATTTATAATCAAATATTTTGACAAATTTAAACAAGAGTCTAGAGTTCTATATAGATTTAACAATATGTATCTCACAATTTGTTGACATCAATCTTTGAAATAAGAGTTAAATGCGTTTTGCATTTCCGAGTTTCATAAAAATTATCATTTGAGTTCAAAATTTTAAATTTTGCTATTTGCATCTTAATGATTCATAAAAATTATCATTTAAATTCATTTAACTATCCTAATTAACACCGTTAACTTTTTCGTTAAGTTTTCTACGTTAGGGGTATTTTTGTAAAACAATTACAAAATAAAAAATCAACTTTACTTGAGGGTTTTATGTGTTAAATCTCATATGATAGTTCCCATTGTGATTTGAATCCACATATTAGATAAAATAAAATATAATGATAACCACCTAAATATGACTTATTTCTAACTTTATAAAATATACACCACAAAATATATAAATAAACCATCCTACCTGAAATGTTTTATTGTGTAATCGTTTATTTATATGTTTTTTGTGATGCACATTATTTATAATGTTAGAAATGAGTCATTTTTAAATGGTTATCATTATATTTTATTTTATCAAATAGGTGGATTCAAATCACAATGATAATTACCAAAAGAGACTGAAAGCATAAAACCCCTCACGTAAAGTTGATTTTTTATATTGTAATTGTTTTGAAAAAAATGTTGGTGATGCAGGAGACTTAACGAAAAAATTAACGGTGTTAATTAGGAGTAGTTAGATGGATTTAAATAGCATTTTTTATGAAACATTTAGATGTAATTGACAAAACTTAAACTTTTGAATTAAACTGATAATTTTTATTAAACCTTAGAGATAAAAAAACATAGTTAACTTTTGAAATATATTCAAACCACGACACTAATAATAAAAAAATCCTAATCCACCATGGTTGTATATATGCATGCATCATGTATTTATGTGGGTATGTCTGATTACATGAATGTATATGTGTATAATTAGTTGAACATTATTGATAAATTTGAATAAGTATATAAAGCGCAACACTTCCATATATTCATGAATTATTAGTTATAATTAAGTACCACTTTATTTTTATTCTTGAGTAAACTAATATATTAGATTTAGTTTCTTTGATTGATTTAAATATTTTATAATTGATACCAAATAAGTTGTCTTCTAAGGTTACACTTTATGGTTTCTTGAATATACTCGGACATAGATCATATGGGGCACTCTTGAGTAAGACAAGAAACTACAACTCATTTAAACACTAGTTCTGTTCTTTCGCTTTCTTTATATATAATTATTCTATAGTTTTTGGCACTTTGGATTATGTTTTAATCCATGTAAAACAAGGTGATTATCATTTTTAAAAACTCAACTTCATATAAAATGTATAAATATAATTCGACAAAATGGAATTTGAATGGAATTCCCTGTAAGAACTTCACAAATACGACATGAAAGCAGCGATGGTGAATTAAGATAAAACATGAAGAAATAGAGACACGTGTACCTAAGTAAATAGGTGTGCGTACTATGCGGGCAGGCGTCCGTACATATGGAAATTTTGAGAAGATATTTATGGTAGGGATATTTAAAAAACAAAAGAAAAGAAAACAAAAGAAAATGAATATTTTGAGAATTTTACCATTATTAAAGTATCTACGGAGGATAAACAAGCATCATATGCGGTGATTATCACAAGAGTCAATAGTGACAAATGGACCGATCAATGTTGAGCCTGACTCACTAGACCGAGTTCAAAGGGTTGCAACCGAGAAGCAATGCACGATGGTTGTGAGTATCGTAGAGGTATATAAATCAGGTTAACTTACCAAACTGGTTGTAGTTTCAAACCTTTGGTTTTGATCAACATAAGTTAAAATAATGGTTTTGCCCAAATTAGTTCTGGTTCCAAACTAGTTTTCAGTTGAAAAATCAATTGTTTTAGTTCCAGTTTTTAATCGGTTCGACTATATTTAATTAGTTCAAAACCGGCAATATATGAAGGGTACTCAACCTGACTAGTTAGGTGGGTTCCTAACACTTCGCACTACACCATACCACACAACACCACACCACACCAATTTGAAGAAGATACTCATACCACAATACATGCATCACACCATTTTTTTTTACAAAAATTACTTCATTAATAAAAACTTAATTACAAATTATAATATGACAATATTAAAATGTAATTAAAAAAATACTTAATTAATAAAAAAATAAATTAAAAAAAAACATAAAATTTAATAATATGACAACATTAACTAAAAAATCACAAATTAAACTCTCAACCACGTATCCGGGCAATTTGACATTTTCGTTCAAGGACGTCCTTCAACATCGGTTCGAGGACATCGTCATGCAGTTCTTCAACATCGGTTTGTAAGGATTTTAAAACCAATCGATTGTATGCGGTGGTAATGGGTTGAAGGCTTGGGTAAAAGACATCGGTTCGCTTGATGTATTTACACCTTCGATTGATATTTTTTGGAGCTTTGGTCTCTGGATTTTAATTTTTTTGGTGGTATCCAAATTTTGAAAGCTAATTGTGAATTTGTATAAAAAAATATGAAGTATGTGAGAATAATATAAAATGTATGAGTTTGAATTTAGTATTTATAATATAAATTTTTTTGTAAAACGGCATGGGGTAGGGTGGGGGCTCAGACGGTCAAAAGAGTGACCGTTATCTATAGTCAAAAATAGGTTTGTGAGGGTGTGGCACGGTGTGGATATGTGGCGTGGCCCGGCGTGATTTTTTCATGGCGGTAATGTTGTCGTGCGCGCCGGCCTCCGCCGCGAAATTAAGGGTGCCACCGGTCCACCGGGGGCGGAGAAACAGACCGGTCTTCCGGTAATGTTGTGTGTCGTCGTTTTGACTTGTGTTTATAAGATGTGTGTATCGTATTTGACAAAAACATGAGTCAACTAATGGGTCCCACGCGTCATTCGCGCGTGCACTCTGGGATATGACAGTTTCCAATTTTTTAGTGATAATATATCTAAATAATAATAATTATAAATATCCAAGTTGGCATTCTTAAGACGTCTCTACACCTTTTTTTTGTCTTTTGACTAGAATTTATAGGTATAAAAAATCAATAAATAAATAAAGTTAGCATTTATATTAAACTAGTAGGCGTGACCCGTGTTATACACAATATTGTAAATTTTAAATGTTTTATTCTAACGAATTATACGTTACCATTTACCATACCAAACAAATTCACAAGTAAAACATTGATAAAAGTGTAATAGGAAAAAGTACTTTAAGAAATGAATTCTCGAAGCGTAAGAGAAAAATAACGAATGCATATATTGGTAACTTTATTAAACTTAACGGTTGTATTGTAAATTGATTGGAATAAAATGAAAGAAAATTTACTAACTTTCAAGATATTAAGTGTATATTTACATAACTTGAGAGCTTAGTGGTAATATTTAAAAAATTGAGCGATTGAGTACGTAGTCATTTGAAAAAACAAAAATATATTGTGGTTAGTTTTAAAAAATCATCGGGGGTTGAATTGTAAAATTATAGGAACATCAAATGGGGTTTTAATTACTTAAAAAAAGAAAAAGAAAACTATTGTGATAACAATAAGAACATCAACTTCACTATTTATCATCTTATCGAATTGTTATATATAGTGAATTTACCCGTATGATACAACTGGTGTCACGAAGACTCTTTTTCAACAAATCTTAAACACTAATTATATTATTATTGTTGTTATAATAATAATAATAATTATTATTATTATTATTATTATAATTAATATTATTATTATTATTATTATATTAATTAGAATTCATTACAAAAGTTATATTTTTTTATTTTTAAAATTAATAACGTTTAATATATATACACACACACACATATATATATATATAAAATATACATCTATATACATACATATATATATATATATAAATGTATGTATGTATGTATGTATGTATGTATGTATGTTTATATGTATGTATGTATGTATAAGAACTAAAGCGGAAATCAAAGTTAAGAAGTTAGAAATAGATATTTAAGGTATTAATATATAAATTGGATGAATATATCTATTACAGCAATCATTTATATAAACATAAAATAAATAAGTATATTATATGTACATATATAAAATTATATGTATGTTTTTATTTCGAATCAAATTAAATCCTAAATCACATATCGAAATTCAATTTTAATTCGATAAAAATACTTTGATTCGAATCGAATTCAAATTTGAAATTTTGAATCTATTTTCAAATTGGTGATTTCCGAATCGAATCGTATCAAATTTCAAGTTTTTAAGCCCAAATTGAATAGTGAACACGCCGATATCTAGGCATAACTATGATGTGTTTTACCATAAGTGTACTAAGAGCATTCACATCTTATTTGATAAATTTATATGAATGTATACATTATATTATAGAAAATGATTGTAAGTAGTTGTATGTAAAGAAAAAAAATAATTTTGTTTATCTGTATATTTTAGATAAACATTGTTCACCTCATAATTTTTTTAATATTTTTTAAAGTGGTTGTGAGTGAAAGAAAAAAAAGTAATAATAAAGATATAAAAATATTATTTAAATAAAAATAAGGGGAACTTTTTTTAAATATGTTTAACGCGGTTGTGAGTGGATTAGAGTCTAGAGAGTAGAGAAAATGATAAATATGTAAAAAATATTATTTATTGTAAAAAAATAATAAAAATTAGTATAAATATAACTTTACAAGAATATGGATGAAAAATAATCGATAGAGTACCTAGGTTTCCTCTGTTCTATTCTTTATTTGATGGTTTAACATCAGGAAAAGCCAACTTTTAAGGCATTGTAAATTTACAATGCTTCACTAGAACATTATGATGGTCCCGAAGTGAGGTTTTTCATTAAATATATTTGATAACAAACTCTTATTATTTTTTTAAGTTTGAGAATTGGTTTAACATTTTACATACTTACTAAAGAAAAATTATATATTTTCAAAATCATCCTCACGTATCAGTAATTTTTAGGTAATTAGGTTATAGTTCAATAGACAAGGGAAAGTTTATAGTTATACGATGAACAACTATTATCCGCCTAATTACACCGGCTTAGCATTATGGTGAACACTCGTATTAGGGCTATCTTAGCCTCACGGTGACCCATTGTAGGGCCTAGTATAGGCATACGATGACCTTATGTCTAAGAATTGTTTCGAAAAGTTTTAAAGGCTTTTAGGTTGAATTCTAGTATGAACTCATTCCGAAATATGATTGTATGTGTGTTATGTATACTTTTAACTTAAACATCTGAAACACGTTTACAGTTGAACAAGACCCGGAAGTCAATCGACATACATCGATAATGCTCGAGTTTGTATTAGGCATAGGTATAAAGAATTTCTTTTGAATCATGTTATGCATGGTAACTAGTAACCACTCGTATTTCATCTTTCATATGTAAAATAATCTTTTAAGAACAACAAGTAGTTAGATTGTTGAATGATTAAATCCTATAAAAAGTCTTATGAAAGATGAAATACGTTAACCGGTAAAGATAAATCAAAAGAGAAGTCAAACCATTTTTTAATTTTGAAAAATTAATGGAATATTATCATAGGGTAAAGTTGAAATGTTAATCCACTTTTCACGACTTAACTTGCGTTAACCGGTCAAGATAAATCAAAATCCTTATTTTTTTTGTTCGAATACCATCATAACACGTGTATCACGTTATATTCGTTTACGTATATGTGTAAATTTATAAATGTAAAAAACCAAAAAAAATGTATAATTAAGTTAAATTAGTGTAAATGTTTGATTTTGTCACCAATAATAATGTTCATAAACTTATCAAACTAATTTATAAAACATAGGTCTAACAACTGCTTGCTACATTTATATCAAAGTATTTATATTATACTTCTTTAACATGCTGTTAGAAAAAAATACAACACAATTACTCTCATGTTCATAAAAATTAGTTGAATCGATATATTCTTACGAAATATGATTTTCTTTATTATATAGGTGATGTCGCTATTGATTAAAAAATTCCGAGATATTTTCTTCCAATGATATTTAAATATTAAATTTAATTGAATCATTTTAAACATTGCAAAGTAATATACACATTCTTATTTGACTACAGAAGAGAAGACCCTACATGTTACATATTTAAAACTGAGTAAACTAGTTTAATAAGAAGTTAATCAATCTTAAACTTTAATCAAGTCATTTCAAACATAGTATAGTAGAATTTATAATAGTATTCTATTTAAATTTCGATTAAAGGCCTACATGTTACAAATTTAAAAGGTTATTTGACTGCTAATGAGTTGAATTGAAAGTCAACGGCGATGGCACTTGATTTTGACCTAGTGGTCGTTGGTCAGCACAGCAGCCACACACTTGTTACTTCAAACAAATACGTCACTTTGGTGTAAGCATAACCACAATATAATCCCACTCTTGTTTTATGTGTTGAGGATTAATTCTAACCAATTATAGTTTCTTATTTTATTCAAATTATACATATATATAAACATATAAGTATATATGCGCAAAAGTTAATCCCAACATAATTCCTAATAAAGGATTTCTTTTGTTTTTATCGGTTAAAAAGGTGACTAAATCACGTAGAAATGATAGATTGATGTAGGAAAAGATACAACATGTGCAAAATATGACACGAGATTATCTCATGAAAATCTTAAATCATGTAAAAAAGCATAATCGCGTAGAAAAGCTTAAATCATGTAACTCACATAAATGTGTTATTTTTTTAAAAGATTATGCATATACATTTCAAGTCAAGAGACTATTTTTCTAAATTAGCCGGTCAAAATGATGATTCACGGACTTTCTTGAATAATAATGTGATATCAATATTTAGATCTTAGATACTAATAAAAATGTTTGTTTTCCAACGGCCATCCTGGCCCACCCGCTCGCTAGTTGTCATCCTCTAGTCTGTAATCTGTTTAGGGATGTAAGATCTAGTGCTCGGTTAACTGGCCGGATCTCGTGGTTTGGTGATTTTTTGTTTGATATGAGCCACGTTTCCATGAAAAAAAATAACATTTTTATATATCTTTTTACAATTTTAAGAAAATAATGATAAGAATTCTTTTTGTCAACTTTTAATAAAATAATAATAATAACTTGAGTTATTTTTGTTTGTTTGGTTTATGTTATATATTTATTGGAAATTAGAATATTGATATTATTTATGATGTAATATGGTCTTTTAATTCAATTTGACTAGAATACCTTTAAGTTATTAAATTTATTCTCATGTCTGGTCGATTGTTCCATAGACGTTGGTTTTAACTAAACTATGTTTCATTTTTAATAAACATTAAAGTAAGAACAAAAACAAGTTAAGTTTGGATAAAATTTAAATACGAAAGTTAGTTTAAGTATAGAACACGTTTACATTTGCGTTGTTACAAGTCAACACATTTTAAGTAGTCCAAAATTTATCAACGGAAAATGATTATTGATTTTGACTTGTTTCATAGACGTGTGAAGCAAATTAGGTGGTTGAAATAAGTCTTTTCACATGGAATTTTGACTTTTTACTTAAAAGTCTTGCCAAAATTTGGGCATCCTTCCCTTAGTCCCATTCGATATCTTATTATTTGAAAACAAATAATTAAAAGAATTATTCAAGAATTCAAAATAGTCACTTATAGATGCTTAAAGCTTCTTAGCAAATTAGAATAATAGACAAGTCTAAGCTTCTAGCAACGGAAAGGAAACCTCACACCTCACACCGATAGTAACACAGACGACCCACGAATAATCGTGGTGTCAGCAGCCAGTCACCAAAACCTCTTTGTTAAAGGGTGAGACCTCCTGCGAGATCTAAGGCCAAATGCCACCTACCAAGAATCGGTGGTTGCTCTGACCACCTTGAGACCTCCATGAAAATCTACCATCGGCGTCATTACCCTAGCAAAAAAACCCCCAAAAACATCAAATCTGATAAAGGCCTGGTGAGATCTACGGATAATTGTTACCCTTTAACAATCGATGGTTGCATGGCCACTTTGACAACTCCAGCGAGATCGACGGCTTCCGGCAACAATGTTCTGTGTCCACCCTGGGTAAAAACGGTAGCAACAACTTTTTTTACAACCCAAAACCGCCACTTGCTCCACCTCAACAACAACATGGTACGGAGAAAAAGGCCATGACCAACAGACACATGAGGCGGCGACGACGTTACACAGCGGCCGTGAATGGCCAACCGGCCACCGCCAAAGGCGAAAGAATAGGTCTACAACTCTGACGTACAAATGAAAGCAACAAACCCTTGGAAACACTATGCACACAATAACGATGGTACCCTGAGCCTAACAACTTGTACCGTTAAAGTCGAAATTCCCAAATTAACCCTGAATTACTATTCATCGTTTTCCTTCTTTCATTCATAGGAGAATTTCTTACATATATATTTCGTCATTGCAAATATATAAAATTAGTCTAACTAAAAGGGTAGCCCCACTAACTAGCATTGTTTGGCTCTACTACTTGTTATCGTTGTCATCTTCAGCACCACTATCGCCTTTATAACAAGGGTGTCCAATGAATTGATTTATGATTACTCAATTAATCAAATCGAATTATTTAAATTTTAATTATTAAAACCTGGATTTTAATTCGATATTATGAGCAAATCAGTGACATTAAATGTCAATAAATGTCTTTGAAATCAATGCCTATTTCTTTTTATTATCTTTTGTTGCATATTTTCAGGGTCTTTTACGCTCAGGTTTACTTCTTAAGGTTTGATTGTTTGACGGCCGTCTACGTCTTGTTCTTTACTCGTACTATTCCTAGTTGCTTGACATAATCCTGGCTTTATTATAGCTAGTTAATTCATTTGAGGCGTATCGGATCTTTTTCTTGCTTTCGTCTCCTCTTTTAGATTTCTGTGCTTTCTTCTTTCTTTGACGAGAGAAACTTGACTCAAAACTTACCACTTTCTGGGGGCGTCAGTGTTCTTACATGCCTATAATTGAGTTTGCGCACGTTCTAGTTTTGTTGTGGTAAAGGGTTTGTTGGCCTTACTTAGGCAATACCCATCATGTACGAAAATATTTTTTTAAATAACTTGTTTTGATCTGATAATTATTAGCACAAATTTTCTCCGTCATCCCAACCGGCAACCTATTTATAAGGCTTATGTCAATATCATATGCATTTATGATTATTTTATTGTCTATATTATATAATATTTGTGTGTATATTGATCAATTGATTGAACCGACTTCTATAGGCTCCAAAATTCCAACCAAGAATTCCATATTGTCGGGGCTAATAAACTTAAAAAAAATGGAAAAGGGTAGGAATCTACTTTTAGGAATGAAAAAATTCAATGTTATCTTAGTTATGCACAATCATCACAACTTTGATTACAAAATAGCAGATTTTATATGACTTGCAACATATATTATTTTCAAAAGTTGTTTTATTTAGTAAATATATTTTACATGAATTCTAATTAATATATTTAGTTACCGGGTTTTTTTTTCTACCTTGAAAAATGTTCAAAATAAATGTTAGGTGAGCAGAAAATCCGACTAATACACTAATTAATAATTATTCAGTTATAATTAGTTTGAAAACCGAATTTTATTTACTTGGTCAGCATGTGAAGGAAACAATATTTTAACATGTATTTTGTGGGCACATTTTGCTATTTTTCAACCATTTAATACGACATTATTATTATTATTTTTGTAAACAATAAATTAATATGAAAGTAAATCTGTTTGATTTTAATACATATAATGATCGTTTTAAATCACTAGTTAGATTCAAATTAATTAAATCATGTATCAAATGGGAGATTATATTAAATACGAGTTCAATATTACAAAATGCAATTATGTTGTTATTATTATGCGTAAGAAACACTATTTTCTATCCTTTTAAAACTTGATAATCTTCAATGCGTCTAACATGACAGATATGTGAGACTGTCTATCTGATGTTAAGGATAAACATAACTTGTGAGATTAAGAGAGATGAAAGAAAGATAAATAAAGGTTATAGGAGGAGAATCTATCTGTTTTCACCCCACGTAAGAAGGGCAAAACAATAATGAATAAAATGGTGATATAACCCAGTCATATCAAAAGAAAGTTAGTGTTGCATGGCTATCGTTATACATATTACTAAAGGTTAAATATCATAACAGAAAAACTAAACATCATATATTGTGTATAGTAACACATACTTTTAAAGAGAAAACATTAATATAATTACAATTGTTGTACATAATTAAGCATTTAAGACAATGGATATTGTCATATTATTAGAGATAAGTAAAATTTACCAAATACCGGTATCGGTAGTATCGTACCGATACCGTACCGAACCAGTGCCGACCGAACAGTACTAGTAACGGTATTTGTCTTTAAGGTTTTCGGTACCTTTGGTTTTGGTATTTTTTAGTATTTTCAGTGGTACCGATACCTATCGCTACCGAACCAACGTGATCGGTATGACATTCGGTTTACACTATTATCTATTTTCGATACTGGTATTTTTCGGCAGAGCGATCTCAACGTAAATATTATAATAACAGTTGGACATAAAAAAATCATCAATGGTAAAGCCCAATTTCAAATGTGTGCCAACGACCCATGTTTTCCAAGAGCCCAAATGATTTCGCATAGGTTTTGTTTTTTTTTTTCATCTTCTCGGTGTTCTGTTTCAACTTGCAAATATTACTCATGATTTCATGAGTTGCAGATTTCTGCTTGTGATAGCGTATGATTCTCTCTTCAATGATTATCACTTTCAGCATCCATTAGCGATATTTTTGCATCCGATCGATAGAATCGAGGTAATTTGGTCGTGGAGGGCGTAACAACTCTCGTTACAACAATCATTCCAACAACAATTTCTAAGACAACAACAGAAACAATACTCTAAATACATCCTCACCAACAGCAAACTTTGCTGATTATCACTCACAGGCAACAACATCATGGCTGCCCGACACTGGCTGCAATGGTCACGCTGTCATGGATCATACCAACCTTGATCACTCAGAACCATACTATGGTAAGGATTCTCTTTATGTTGGCAATGGTACAAGTTTACCCATTCTACACATTGGTT
>BJCM01000639.1:0-11284 GCA_018326385.1 Flaveria bidentis | reverse complement strand
ACATATAAGAATATATAAATATATACGTACATAAATCATATTTATTATATATATTATTATGATAAAATTAATCAAATAATATATATTATGTTATATATAAATAGCTTCACTATAAAAAATATAAAAGTAATTATAATTTTTTTAATAATTTAACAATAAACGAGCCGAGCCTGAACCTGATAATTTTTTGACGAGCCGAGCTCGAGTTTGAGCTTTAGAAGCAAAACTTCAAACGAGCCGAGCTCGAGCTCGAGCTTTCTAAAACTAAAACGAGCCGAGCTCGAGCCTGAGCTCGCTCAGGCTCGGCTCGGCTCGTTGAAACCGAACCAGTTATTTATGCTCATAAAAAGTAAAAACCCTAATTTGATCACAAAACTCTTCATAAAACTCAATTTACAAAGTCTATGTGTTGGAACCAATTTCAGGAAACAAAAACAGTCTAGAGACTAACGAGACACGCGTAGTACAAGCGGCTATTCTGGTGAATTTCTCTAAACCAATGAATGTGTTACGGAGGTGTTTTTTTACGGTGATTGATGATTGAATAAGGGCACCATAGGAGAAACCTTACTAAATGATGATTGAACGATAGAGAAGGAGCAAAGTGGGTTTAGATACTGAGCCAAATTATTCATGGATTAGATGTAAATTTTATAATAAGTACATAGTGATTTGGTGTTGCTCACTAAGATCAATTATAGATCATTTTATTGAATTAGACTTATCAATTAGTGAGTTTTAAAATTGTTAGATTAAGATTTCCAACTAGTCAAACTATTGATTTGAAAGTATTAGGACACATATGGTTGAATTATAATAATTCATTTTCTTAATGAAAACATGAAATTTTGAAAATTACAAAATTTGTTAATGGGGTTTTGTTTACAAGTGAAAGCAACGAAGGAGAAAGACAATAAAAGATTTTTTATGTTGATTTAATGGTTTGACTCAATCTAATGTTTTTTTCTTGATAATTTTAAATCTAAATAGCCATCTTATTATACAAAATTTTGAAAATATCAAATGAATATTTGAGAATGTCAAACCGTAACACTTGAATTTTTCGTTTCAGTGGATAAAAAAAGAAGAAAATTTATGAAAAAAGCAATTTGAGTAGGCGTCAAATGATTAAAGTTGGGCAAATAAAAGTTAATTACCCTAAAGTTTGATGAAAGTTGAATATCTACAAATGGTAGGACTAGTATCGGATGTGGTAGTTACTTTCTATAGTTAGAAATATGAAAGTTGTTATGAATTCCCTTTAGCATTTGTGTAGCTTCAACTTGTAAAATTACTTCATTCACTTTTGTAATGATAAAAAAGTTTCATATAACCTAGACCTTACTTCCATCTTTAGTCTAAACCATAATCCTTCCTTAAGTCCTTGGATTAGTTTATCCCTTCGATGTATAATATTATAATAGGATAATGAGTTAATCACACAAAATCTTTGGATTAAGTTTACCCTATCGATGTAGACAGGTAGTTTGATCTCTCCAACTGTGTTTTTGACTTCTTCATTAATTCCTACTGGTACTGATGATTTCTTTATTATTTCTCTCATTGTACTATTCATTCTTTTCAAAAATTCAAGTTGTATAATAATAACTGAACTTCCCTCAACAATCAAGATCACGCGGAAAATTGGTTGGCAACGTACAAAGTAATATCAGGCCGTCATGGTGAGTATCTTGAACCTTTTCTGTATCTTCCTCCTAGAATGAGATCATCTTCTTTCTAGTTAGAGTTGATGTCCTCATAGGACACACCTTTTTTCTGCTTTTACTTCTTTGGCATGTCTTTAAGCTTTTAGAAGGAATGCCGCTCGTTGTGGGGTTTTATCATGATCTCGACTATTGTCTTTCTTTCTACTCAGGAGTTCTTTTAGATGTCCTTTGCTTAGGAGATATTTCCTTTAGTAGTGTAATATAATCCTTAGTCATGTGATAAAAACCTTCATAGTATGCATACCACTTGGACTTATCCTTCTAATCAGAGGTCTTATCTTTCCTCTTTGGCCATCTCCCTTTATCACCAAGATCCCGTATTATGAAATTAATACCTGGAATTCAACAAAAGAACAATAGTAAGTTATCCTAGGATATTCTTTTTCATACTCATTATATTCAACAACATTGACCCTATAGTTATCACTTTTGGAATATGGTTTAGATACGTGCGGTTTGTAGCATGAGGATTCTGACTTTCAGTGAGGATGATCGTGATTGGATGGTGTATGAACTCTTTTTTGGATAATTTGAAATTGTTCAAGCCTAATAAATCTCAAAGCTCGAATCCTGACTTTGTCCAAATATCTGCATGGGCATTATGAGGTCCTCATTAAGATGAAGATCCCTTTCACTCCCTTCTTGAAAAAACTTGAACATAGTAGCGATGTTATTCAAGGACACCTAAGTAATCCCGACCAAGCCTGCCTACATAATCCCTTAGCGGCTAGTTAGAATTTTTGGTTACCCTTTATAGATCATTTATCAGTCTTTCAACTGCTCTAAAACAAGAAATTAATTACTAAACAAGTTAACTAAATGAGAAAATGAAGTAATAGAGTATATAGGGATACTTAGTTGCCATTTCAATGCAGAAGTTGTGAGGTGTAAGGATTCCAATAAGTCTGATACAATCAAAACATTCAAAGCATCCAAAGTCTCTCTGCATGTATGCACTAAAGTACTAAAGTAGAAATGCTTCGGAAGTTTTACATCTTACATGAGAAATATTCTAAGTCCAAAATCTTTCGAAGCCAAGACCAATATATTCCAAAGCCAAATATGAAGTCTTCCGAAGCTTCAAAGACAAAGTCTTCCGAAGCCAGTTTATGAAGATAGATTTCTTCCGACGACTTTTATGTACATGCTATTATTTGATGTACTTTTCCATAAAGCTAGACCACCTTTCCGCTACATCTCTGTTTGACTCACCAACTTTCACAAGTTGGTGAAAAGGTCCATGCTTTTGGTAAATTGTACACTGAGGTCTTGAGTCTGAGCTTTTTACTTTATGTATTTTATCATTTTTGTAATATATTAGGATGTGAGCTATGACATGCCATAGTCACAAGTCAAAAGGCAATCTGCCTTTTTGACTCTACATTTGATTTTGTTGTCTAGTCTTACGTATCCAGATAGTTATCAAATTATGGCCGGCTGTAAGATGTAGTATATGTATCTCAAGTACTTGTAATTTTCCATTATGCTTTGTAACACTTTATAATAGAACTTGAGAAGCAATATATAGTATTCTTAAAAATCAAATACTTGTGTTGTTTGCTATCTTGTTCTGTCTTTCACTTGCTTGTGTTCTTAGCATCTCTTACTTTAGTTAACCAATTCCCTAATTGATCTGTTAAGTGTTCTATAGAACTCTCCTCAGTTGTGTTGTTGTGTTGTTAAGTGCATAAACCCTAAGAACGGTCCTGCATGAGGGTCAATTTGCATCCTTTGCATCACAAGATTTTTTTTAAATGTAACGGGATAGGATGATTGTGTGTTCATGATTCGAACATGATCGATGAGCTTGGATCTTTGGATTCAAATTGATAAGAATAAAATTTGATGATTAGATACTAAATTTGATATGATGAACACAAAAGTGTTTAATGCTAGTTGTTATTGATTTAATGATAAATTAATCATCCATGAAGGATGATGATATGATGTTGGTGATAGAATGTGATTCCCACACTTGGTGGTGAACCATCCATGCTTACAAATAATGATTTACATGTTATTTATACTAGTCTAGTGTTTACAATATTTACAAAACAAACCCTAGACTAATACTTTTGTTGCTTTTATTTTTCAAGTCTTCATCTTTAATAATAATTGGAAATCTTAAATTTAATCAAAAGTGCTTGATCCAACAATGATTTCCATCCTTTCCCTGTATTATGCAACATGCTCCAGAGGATCCATAGTTCTAACGTACAACTTCATGATTTGAGTTTAAAATCGTTTTGAGATCTTTTCATGGCATATCAAAGGAGCGAATTTTGAGATCTTTTGACTTGATGGAGATACTACAGGTAGTGGTTGTACCATACTAGTCACACTTGAAATCATATACTTAACTTCTTTATATCTCTAGCTATATTTGAACTAATTCCTACATTTTATGTGGATCAAACATTATTAGTGTTCAAAAATTGATTATTGAAAATGTTACCAATAATCCAATCCGAATCGTTATTTGAATATTAATACCGAATATATCCGAATTCGAATACCTTAATAGGATATCATCTGAATTCAAATACCTTATTCGGATTTCTAATATCATAGTTTATTTATTCGGATTATTCAGATATCTAATTAAACCAAATAAGAATCCCACTATGTTTGTAATCTAATACTCATTACACAACTACCTATTATATTTTCATCATAATACTCAAGAGTTTTAACACACTCTAGTCCAATACTTAATACTCGTGTGTGTTCTCAATTAAATAGTATAATATTTGGTTCTCATACAATTACCCATTATATTTGAATTTGGAATATATATTGAAGACACATTTGTATTTTATGGTATTATATGTTTTATTATGATTTTAAACTATTTAAAAATTAAGAATAAAATTCAAAAAAATAGGAACACAAAAAATAAATAAGTTAATATATGATTTATTCGGATTTGTTTGAATCCAATCCCAATTGGATTCAGATAGATTTAGACCGGATACAAATATCTCTTATTCAGATCAGATATGATTTTAGATAGGGCCATGAAAATTTTAAATCCAAATAATGCGATCCAAATAATCTGAATAATCTATAATCTAGTTTGATGGACTCCCGTAATTTGGATCACCTATCCTTATTCAAGGCTATATAGGAATAAAATCTCCTATATGATTCCTTATGAACCATATGGTATCAATATTCAAGATCCTAGGTTGAATTTGAGTGGTCGTTGCTTGCACTAGCTTATGCTTTTTTGATTTATTATTTCTATCTTTCTCATCAGCATCATATTTTGCTGTTGTTGCATGTGTTGTTTCATTCGTTAGAACATGGTAATAATGTTGTAATTCAAACAAAGATAATTCCTTCAGCGGATGTTCCAGATCCCAAGGTGAAATGACCGACCGAAGTTGTCGTTTTGGCTAGATCGTCAATTTTCTTTTGGAATGATAAGATATGTAGGATAGGGTGACGTAATCTGAAGCTCAAAGAGGGGATCAAAGAAGAAAATAGGTTAGATTGGGATGAATTTTTTGAAAAGAGTTTTGAAAAGTACTGATTGATTATGAACTATATAAAATATTTAAGAACAAAAGGCACTACTCATCCATGATGGGCACTAAATTGTTTTGACAAAAAATAAAAAGAATAACTTTTACTCAAACTTGTATGTGAGATAGTGGGCTTGATCTATTTGTGTAATAAGTTGAATAATGAATATAAAGGGATGACATAACTAAATACGAGGAAAGCCCTTGATCCTTAGAGATCTTCGACATAAAACCTCAGGAGTTGACTAATCATCATTTTGCCTCTTGTTTCTCTTATTGATCGTAGTTGAAATTACAAAGTGAGAGCAATAGCAGATTAATACAAGTGTACAAAGAGAATTGCAATGTAGTCAATCCTTGGATGCCACATATGGTAGATGACTTGCAGTATATGGAGATAGTCTAGCAAATGCCTCTTCTCACTCATAACGTCAAGAAATTCTACAAGAGAAATGAAAAAAATATCCTAACAATGTCAAGTCTTGCCACATGAGCAAAAACATTTGTGTAGTCAATCTCTTCTTCTTGAGTGTACCTTTGAACAACTAGTAATATCTTGTTCTTGATGCAAGTCTTCTACCATACTTCTTATTCCTAAAAACCTAGTTGGTACCTATTGTTGTCTTCCCATAAGGAAGAAGGACAAGTAGCAAGTGTATAAACCAACATTTTTATCATGCGTTCGTCCTCTTCTTCTCACCCCAGTCTCAACATCTTCAATGATGTTTGTGGTGGAATGGGACTTGTGTATTCTTAGTTGGGGAATCACAAAAAGTTGGTCGGATAGATCTAAATTAGAGAAATTTAGATGTGGTGATTGAGTATCACCCACTACCAACACATTTATCAAGAGAAACTTGATCCAATGAGTGTGTGACATCATTCATATTGTCTTTAGTGGATCGGTTGTCAGAATCAAGGGATTCTTGATCAATATCACCACCTACATCTCCATCTCTTCCTACATTGCAAAATCATTCATTAGAGTTTTGTGCCTTAATGCTAGAATTTATAGGCATCTTAGATTCATCAGCTGAATAGTTTGTCATGGTTGTGTTGATAGGATTTCAAACTACAGGTTTGTTACCACTTGAGCTGAAGGGATTTTATCACTTGGTCTTCTCAGCTTAAATCTTGGGTTTGTAGATCTTGAAACATCTTTGTAACAACCGACCTCTAGGTCAAAATTCTAACTTTACCAACCTGCATCATTACCCTTTCAAATATTTTTAGTGTTAATATCATTACCAATATTATTATTAGCATTATTATTATTAAGGCTATTATTGTCTTTATTGTTATTTCATGTGCCTTTTTTGTGATGATTTAACTAGATCAAGCATTAGTTAGGAAAATCTTAGTGTCCCGAGAAAGTTAATTAGTCACCCTTGCAAAATTAAATTATAGTTGAAACAATTAAAATGTGTGCATAAACACTTAATTTTCGGTTAGTGCATGCATGTTCATGCATAAAAAATAACTACTAACCAAATTATACCCCCTAAAACACTACACTACAAAATAATACTACACATAATATTATTTACCCATTTAAATTTTAAATCAAAACCCCTCACATGAGGCCAAAATCGGCCGCCCCCTTGACCACCAATCTCCTCCCATTCCCTCCACTAGACACCACCACCCTCTCATCCAATATCCTTTCATGCAACACTTGAACACTCCTCTCATTTCTCTCCCTCTCTCCCTCTCGGATTCTCTCTATAAGAAAACACACACACACACACACACACACACACACTCACGATTCCATCTCCATTTCCAGCTTGTTTTTGAAGAAACACCATAATACACTATCGGCCAAGCATCAAACCGCAAGGAAGTGAAGGCTTGTGAGCTTTTGGTGCTCGGATCTTGCAAGCTCGTGGTATTCCAGCATTTGTTAGAGATTTTCCAGCTTTTTTCAAGGGTTTCCAGTCCATCCTTGTTTAGCTACACACTCCAAACCGCGGGCTACACCAAGTGTAAGCTTCATGTCACCCGGTTTTGGTCATTTCATGTGTTTGTCTTCACTTTTTTTCACTCAATATCTTACCATCCCCATATCTAACAGAAACTTGCTGCTAAAACCTTGTTACTAAAGACCTTTTCACGTTCTTGAAGGTATCCCACTTGTAAGATATGTCATTCTATAGGTGTAACACGTTTTACACCTAGAAAACCCTCTTTTTGGGTGTATTTACACCATCAAACTTGCACAACTTGTAACCTTTCGAAACTAATCATGTAACCTGCTCAAAATGGGTCCCTAACCTTCTAATAACCTGATTTCAAAGTTATAAAGGGTTTGGGTAATATATAACCTTAAGTTATAATGTTTTACACAAATGTAATAGATGAAAATGGTGTAATCTCAAAGTTTCCATCTTGTTCATAGTTTATTTGTTGAAACTGTGGGTTAGGCATAATATTTCAGTAGGTTTTGGATGATTTTGGGTGTATAATGAGATGTTAATGGCTAAATATAATAATGTCATAGACTTATAAGCAATTTGGACATTTTCGGGGACCCGAAAAGTGGTGAAATGACTTAAAAACGAGAAAACATGGATTTTAACCATATTAAAAAGTATTCCAGGCTCTAAAAGGGTTAACAAAGTATTTGGATCAGATTTGTTGAATAAATGGTCAAAGAATGGGTTAAATGGAATTTTTAGTTAAAAAAGGGTTTTAACCGGGTAACGTTTGGAAGATAATCTTGGAAATAAAAGAATAAACCAAGAATCTATGGAAAAAAATTTATTTCAGTAAGTTAGGATCTATATGTCTTAATGATGGTGAAAAAAGGGTCAAACAAGTTTTTGAACAGTTAATTTCGGGTAAAAACATGTTTTAACGTGTAAAACTTAAAACGTAGACTTCCACCAAAAAGGAGCTTGAAATATATTTTTAACAGATTAAAAACTTATATAAATTCCTTAAAATAATATTTAATGGATCTAAAGCTAAAGATATAGAAATCAACTCTTAACCGTTAAAAACCTTCGGTTTTACCGTAACCGGTAACGGAAACATAAAAATATATAACCCGGAACTAAATTCTGAAATTTTGGTATAAAATTACTTAAAATCAGTTACCTAACTATAAGAAACTAATGTTTGGCCATAAAAGTCATTAAATGAAAGAAATCAAACTTTGGGGTAGAAATTGTAAATTTTGAAAACTTGGAGGACTAAACTGTAAATTTTTCTAAACTTCAATAAACCGACCCCCTTGAACTAAGAATAAAATAAAACTCAAATTAACTTATATACATGATTTAACATGGTAAATCATGTATTTTTTCCTAAGAAACCCCAACATTCTATAAAAGGAAACTTTTTATATAAAGACTTAGCAATTCAAAAGCTATTAAGTCATTAACCTCATTACACACCTAATGCATCTCCATAACCATAGAATTAGTGGATTAACACTTAAATCTTAATGTTAGGTTGTTAGACTTGAGACTTTTCCTGCCACACGAATAGACCCTTTTTGCTTGAAATTTTAAGGTGAGTTTAAGTGTTTTCCTTTTTTACTATTGTTTTTAGGATGAAGCATGCTCTGTTTAAATTAAACTATTTCGGTGCTATATTGTAATGCTATATGTTTTGGTTATATTGAGAGATATTTATACTTGTATCACAGTCATTAATTCTTTTGTGAACCGCTTGTTTATATGGGTAGATCTACTTGGGGAATCCCCCACACACAGTGCCTTCCGTGATGAACAGGAAGGGTACCACACTGAGATCCTGCGGGGTCATTTGTGGCATGTAACAGATTTTATAAGATACTATGGTGGACCATCCGGTAGGTACGGTCCACTGGTTTGAGGCTCAGTTCTGCCCAAGGGGATTTAACCGGTAACACAATTTTTGAAGAGGCTAGCCGGGGCTGAGTGCAGGGTTGATTGTGATCCCCACAACAATGATACTATGACTTTTAAATAAAGTGTGGATTCTAATGAATCCTTGTTTTTAAATTTAAGCACTTGAATTCACTAACTTTTTAGTTGACAGAAATTTATTTTTGAGCATGTTTCAGGTAATCCATGAAGGGACTCTAGCTATTGTTGAAGTCCAGAATTATTACCATGGAATTGGCTTGTCTGAATTTTAAAACAATCTGAACAATTTTTAATTATTGTTAATCAATATATTTTGTCCTTATGTTGGATGTACAATTTAATTTGAGGGCTAAATCTGTTTCTAGCCCGGGTTGATTTTTAAACTTTTAATGCCATGTGATGTTATCTCCTTTTATGCTTTTATGATGGTTTGTTTCCGCTGCCATATGTATTGCTAGTCTTTGACGTCCCATCCTACCTGGGCCCGGGGTGTGATAGATTGGTATCAGAGCCAAAGGTTGTAGAGAAGTCGGGAATACCATAGTAGACCCTAGGCTACAACCCGGATACCTTAGGACCACCCTTATGGAAATGGTTGGGATGATCGAGTTGGGTAAATTGATAATTATACTTGATCAACGTAATCATGAATTTACTGGACGCGTAAATTCCAACATGGACATTAGGTCGTGTTTGAAATTTATGATTTGTAAATTTTTCTTTGTGTGGTCTAAGAGTTTTATTAAAAGAACCTTTCTATTTGTTGTCATTCGACGAGACTATTGATTTCTGATACTGTTATTGACACTATTGATCACTGATTCTACTACCATCACTACTATAAGTACTGTTACTATTACTTGTACTACTACTACCATGAGCTATGAGAAACCAAATTACTCATGATAATTTTACATGTTATCTGAGACTATGGCAGGAAAAGGTAAGGCACTAGCTCACCCAGTTCATGAGACTACTTTGATCGGGAGCAGTTTAAGGATCACTCCTCGGACAAAATACGAGGCTTACCTCAGGAGGTGTGGACGCCCTGGGTTTTTATCTGCGACTTCGGACGACTCGGAGCCATCAGAAGACTCCAATTCGACGTCCCCATCCAGGAGCCGAACGCGCTCCAACTCACCGCATGTCGTCGCACCCACTCACTCACCTCTCCCTCCTATCGGGGACCGGGGTGCATGGACTGTTACCCACCCACGAAAGAGTGTTAGGCTGGGATCTTCAGTTTCTTTCAGGATGCCTCCTCATCCGCCTCCACCAATTAGAAGACCGATACCGGCCTCACAACCATTTGACCCACTCCGACACCAACCGTGTGACGAGCACTGGATACCACCTAGGCACAACATGAATGAGGGCCCTAGAGTACTAGCTGGTGACCAGTACTCCCAGTCTAGCCACCGGGCAAGTGATGCAGGTCCCTCTGACGCTGTACTAGACGAGATTTGGAAGACCATCCGTCGTCATGAGCTGACTCTTCAGCACACCATTCGGACCTCACAATCTGCCCAGTTTCAAGCCATGATGGCTTCACATGGGGTACAACGGTTCGAGCAAGAGCAGAAAAAGAAGAACTTAGGGTGGCTAGGATGGTTGGAAAAGAAATGGATGTGAAGGCCTGGTGGGGAAATGGGATTATCTGTCTCTTAGATAGCTGAAGGAAACAATTTCTATTATTAACTGATACTATTATTATTTATTATGGGGGGTAACGGTACCTTCCAAGTTGTGAACCATGACATATATTTTATTTTAATCTCTATGATGGATGATCTTATGGTTAATTAAGAAACTATTGCTATCCGATACTAACCTTGCAGGGTGAATTGGTATGGAGTATGTAACCCCACAAGCTTGAGGGAAACAATTTGGTTGCTTGGGAATAAACTCACCAACCATGCTTGATGAAACTATCAATTATGTCATGTTGTTCATATACTATGATTTTTGTGCAACTGTTGGCGTGACCTTTAGGGTAATCAATGTGTTGGGATAATTGAAACTTATTATATCATGCTAAATGAGTTGCTTGTCTTGAAATTAGAATGCCGCCAAGAAGAGGAGCCCATGTGGGTAGGAGAGGAACCGACAGAGGCCCCCGCGAGGAGCCTTGATGAGAAGGGAATCAATCACCAACCCCGCCAGTAATCAATAACCC
>BJCM01000637.1:0-14057 GCA_018326385.1 Flaveria bidentis | reverse complement strand
ATAGTTCTTAGTCAATAATGATTGAGAAATGTGTTCAACCTAGTCGGGTGATTATTCATGCTAATGGACCATACTTATGGACCATACGCATGGAAATATCATGCTTATGGACCAGTTGCACAACTGAACCAGGAGACTGGATCAGTCATATGGTTGATACATAAGATTGATTCAGTCGCACGACTGAACCTTTAGTCGCACGACTGAACCTTCAGTCGTGTGTATGACTCAATTGCATGATTCAGTCGCATAACTGAACCATGCTAATGGTTCAGTCGTATGAATGGAAACTGCAAAACCTATAAATACCACTTAATTCATGGAAAAATAAAACACTTGAGAAACTTAGAGAGATATTTCGTATATTCACAAACCCTAGCCGTCCAGAATATCCAAGACAGCCAATCCAACTTCAAAGTTCGATCTTGATCGATCCCTACTTATTCTTAACGTTTAGTTCATTCTTATATTGATCGGGCTATCGTTCTCACTGATTGGATCGCCAATCAAATAGGATTTTGCACTATTTGATCTGGTTTTACATAGAATCTGTTAGTATTCTGTACGTACATGGTCCTGACAATAATTACTAATGAAACTTTTTAAATTTATTAAAATTCATTTTATAACTTTATAAATTTTAATAAGACTTTTTCATTTAGTTATTTATCGTCAAATGAGTTATAAAACTTTATAACTTTATAAAAAAGAATTATTTATAAATCCATAAATTATTACAAGTTGTTTAAATTATTAATAAATAAATAGTTCACAATAATAAGTTGTATATTTAATTTATTTGATCCATTAGAATTATTAAGATAATTTAATAATAAAAGTTCCAAATGAATTCAGGTTTAGGTTTTAACTTGGAAAATGGCAGGTGGTGATAGTGGTGGGGGTGTGGTAGTAGACATTAAAGAAGATAATGTTTTAATATTTTATTAATTTATTTTCTTAGTAAATTGGGCGGTTCTCATTTATGTTTTAATATTCTTTTTCCATTTTGTTATTTCGTTTATTAACACCAAATGGTTATTTACTCCTACTTAACGGAATTATTTAACAGTCATTTGACCCAAAGATAAAACGTGTTATGTTTTCTAAAACCTTAGTATTAAAGCTGTAGTTTTTCAATCACAACATCAAAAGGTGAAATTTGAAACCTCATGAACAATTTATGTAATTTACATCTCTTATTATATTTTTACTATCTAATAAATAAATATTTAGAGATAACACATGATAATTTTTTGATGCAATCTACATTTCCCCCTCTTATCTCTCTTATGTTAGATGATAGGGGTTTTAAGTAAATTAATTAAACCAAATATCTAACATATAAATCTTCTTATTCTAATAATCTATACAACTGACAAATTTATAAGATTATAATTATATATAATATCTTAAAATATAATTTTGTAATGTTTTGTTTTCATTATTAGAGCATTTATAGCCTGTTCCCCATATATACGTGAGTGGATACCCTTTGTTACAGGAGATGATTATGAGTGATTATGAGTGAAAGATATAGAAAATTTATGGAGATTGTATCGTATTTCTTATATTTAAGGAAACACGATACAATCCTTATAAATTTATTTAATATTTTTTAAAGTGGTTATGAGTGAATAAGATTGAAAATATAATGATAAAAGTATAAAAATATTATTTAATTAAAAAGAGAGAGAAAAAATGTAATGTTTAGTTTGATTATAAGGATGGGATGGTGGATGGATTCTGAATGCAATTAGTCATTTATAATTTCTTAAATATTTTATATTTTCTTATTTTATCAATGGTTAATAACATTTAGAATACTATATTTTTATAAAGACTATTATAAGTTAAAGTTATTTAAAACATGTAATATATAAATTTTAACGTATTTTATATCTATAGTATATAATAAAAAATAATTAGTGAGGCATAATAAAAAATAATTAGTGAGGCATGTGGCATCCTTTTAACACTTTAAATACTACATTTTTCTCTTATTAATTAGACGAAAATCATAAAAATCATTAAATTGACTTTTCTTTTTTATTAAAATATTCTAAAATAAACATACTTTAAATAAATATTTCCTTCTTTTTATTAAATTATTCTTTTAGTTTTTTATAATATAGGACTTTTATATTATGTTTTCAAATGATTTAAAAATATACACTTATAAACCATTATGGTTTAACATAAGCTCATGAAAATTGGATAGAAACTTAAAAATGGCGTACCGTTGACTTCAATGACATTCTAGTAAACACCGTGACTCCCATTGAAGATTGATTCCTTCTTATCCGGCTGGGCTTCCCCTCAACGCATCTTCTTCGACAAATGGCGGTGCAACAAAGGACTTCAAGCTTCTCTCTATTTCTTTCTTTTTTTCTTGCTGACATCAAATAACATGTAATGTAAACTGGTTGAAATTTGTTATTGAAGACCCGTGAAGAGGAGTCATCGATATGAAAATGAACGATTCAAATGTGTTTGAAATTGTTCATTTACTGTCACAATTCATTATAGAGTAATGATTAAAAAAAAAGAATATATGTTAACAGTTAATTGATTTATATTTTAACTAAAAAGATAGATGATCGGGTTGACTAGTCCACTAGACACATTCTTTTGTAACGTGTAATAGATGAGTGTTAACCTTGTAAATTATTAAAAGATAAATTTAATTACCAAAATTAGAAAAAGAAGGAAAAAGACACGCAAGTATTTACATTTCCAGCAATTTAATAAATAAAAAAAATATCTTAAAATCGTTTGTATCTCCAAAACTTCAAGTGGGTCATCATCTTGCTCCCACTTGTTGTCCATTGTCGTCTCTGCCATACCCTTTTGCTACACTTTTCCTCTTCACTGCTTCATCTCTCTTCCTTTTTTCTCTCTGAAATCAAAGTCTTTATTATTGATCAAACAGGTAAATAAAAAAAAGCCTAAATCAAACCTTTAATTTTGCATTTTATACTTACAAATTTACTAATTAAAGCAAGCATCTGAGTGCAGCAGTTTTGAAGTGATCACTGCTGGTGTGTTGTCGGATTTCATCGGTGGGTTCTTTATTTCTTCAACTTGGTATCGAAATTGATGATTGGAGTAAGAAAATGGAGACGTTTATGGCATTATTATGCGGTGCTGGTGTGGTTGTTCTTCTTTAGCATTGACTTTAATCAGAAACATATTCATATGAATTAGAATCTTGAAAGGGTATCAGTATGAAGAATCTGTTGAAAAAGCTACACATGATGCCCTCTGATGTAGCTGCAGAAGGGTCTAAGAGTTCTCCAAAGGGTAATCAAAGGGTGAGTGAAGCTATGGAGAATGAACAGAGCAAATCCCCTTTATCAAGTTCAAGTAGTGGTGTTTCAGGATGGAATCGTCCGTCGTCTTCGAATGTGAGAGGTGAAGATCAGAATGAAGAAAGGTTTGATCCTTCAATGGCAGTTGATGCTGCTGGGGATCCACATGTAGAGGAGGGCTACCAAATTCAATTGGCTTTGGAGTTGAGTGCAAGGGAGGATCCTGAAGCCGTGCAGATTGAAGCGGTTAAGCAGATCAGCCTGGGGTCTTGTCCACAGCACAATACTCCTGCTCAGGTCCTCTCGTATCGATATTGGGTAACCTCAGTTTCCATCTCACTTTTGCAGTCATCCAAATCTATATGGTTTCTGTTTATCTTTTCAACTAGCTGCAGATTTTATTGGTGTTTGGATATTGCTTATTTTGATATGTTGCTAAATGAGTGAACTACATGCCCACACACACACACACTTCATATGTGATTATCTGTGGCTTAATATTTGAGTTCCTTGCATAATGTATGGAGTTTTGTTCTTGTTGATCAAGCATCTTAAAATACCTTTTTATTCCTAAAAAATGTTCCTTGAGAGTGTGCAACTGGGGTCACCCATTGTAAATATGAATTAGGACTTGCTGGTATAATTTGCCTGAAATATTAAGTTTGTAGATTAGCTCCTGGTGCCAAATTCTAACCATCGCCATCGTATATGGTTCGCATCTATTGTTCATAACTTCCCCATGTTTGTTATTACGTGTAATTACTCATAGCAATGTGATATTTCATATCTGCAAGTGTAACTTATTTTTTGGTTTTTATGTTTGACTTTTAGGATATGTATATTGGGGGTTCTACCCTTTCTCATAACCTAAAATTATTCATACTCAACAGAACTACAGTGCTCTTAGTCATGATGACAAGATCCTGGATGGATTCTATGATTTGTACGAGACTTCGCCTAGAGATTTATTATCAGAGATGCCTTCCCTTACGGATTTACATGGAACCCCGGTGTCAGGTAATGTCACATGGGAAGCAGTTGTAGTCAACAAAGCTACGGATGCTATGCTGCTACAACTTGAAAAGAGTGCACTGGAGATTAAGTCAACATCAGAATCTGATCAAAATGTGGTGCAGAAACTTGCTATTTTAGTCTCTAATCACATGGGTGGACCTGTTGGGGATCCGGATAAGATGTTGCTTGCATGGAGAAATTTCAGCTGTAAATTTAAGGCAACTCTTGGAAGTGTGGTGTTGCCACTTGGCTCACTGCAAATTGGGATGTCGCGTCATCGTGCATTGCTTTTCAAGGTGCTTTCTCTCTCTCATAATCATATTTCCTGATTATTAGTGTATCTATATGCATGTCCTTCTGAATCAATTTGTAATACTGATCTATGAATGGGTCGATTTGGGTCATCTTTTTTATCTAACAAGTCAAATGGGTAAAATAGAACTGTAGTAGTTCAAAGGAAGTGGGTCAAATGGGTTGAAAGTCACTTATGGTGTATATTTAGAGCATAAAACCCTATGAAACCATCTATTCATAAAAATCAGATCATTGTTCTTATCATATCTAACACAATAACTATTTATAAATATTTTGACAAAAATAGTTAGCCTGTTTTTGACCCTTTACCCAAACCACCCGTTTTGCCACATCCAACTCTAAACATAAACTCTGCTGTTAATTAAAGTTAAAGTGAATGGCATTTTGTATGCTTGATGAATATGGAAATTGCACCTGGTAATGTAGAGGATACATCCCAGAATTTAAAGTACAGCTCCATAGAGACTGTGCCAGTGAAGTTGGATCCCCAAAAAATGTCTATAGCATGGCTTATTCTTTTCCGTTATCTTCTATATTCATAGGTTTTGGCTGATAGCGTTAATATCCCTTGCTGCTTGTTGAAAGGGAAACAATATACTGGATCTGCTGATGTGGCAATGAACTTCGTAAAGATTGGTGATGGAAGGTTTTGCCCTTAATACTAATACTGAATACTCACTCAAAATTGTTATCATTTTGATGCTACCTAATTACAATTAACTATATCAGTTACTTTATATGAACCCAGGGAATACATTGTTGATCTAATGGCGGACCCTGGAACACTTATTCCATCCCATGTTGATCACGACGAATCTTCTTTCTCATCAAGCCCATGGTCCCGGGATGAGGATGTGTCACAGTCTCATGTAACTTCTTCGCAAAGTGGTCTTACTACTTCATCAGAAGAATGCGCAGACTTTGGAACCCACCCAGAGAAAACTGGTGAAGTTCCTTTAAGGCCTTGTAATTACAGCCATGCAAGATCCCCTTCTTGGACTGAAGGTGTTAGTTCCCCTGCAGCACGTAAAATGAAGGTAAAAGATGTTTCCCAATACATGATTGATGCTGCAAAAGAAAATCCTCAATTAGCCCAAAAACTGCATGACGTTTTACTTGAAAGTGGTGTTGTTGCTCCTCCAAATCTCTTCACTGAAGTTTACGACAGACAAGAGGATAAGACCAAGGTTCAAAGTCGAAGTGGTTTAGATCGTCCTCCTCGATTCTTACCTGTTTTACCTCCTCACCATGCACACACTAAGCAATCTTCATCACAATCTCAAGTCAATCAAGCGCAATATGCAACAAAAGTTCCAGCGGCTGCTGCGGCGGCAGCAGCTGCTGTTGTTGCGTCATCGATGGTGGTTGCCGCTACAAGAAGTACAAATGATCCAAACGTAGAGCTACCTGTAGCGGCTGCAGCCACAGTGACAGCTGCAGCGGTGGTAGCAACTGGGTTGCCAAATTTTGTTGGCAGTTCAAGAAGGGGAGGAGAATTTGGTCATTTACATGCAAGCGAGAACAATGTGCCAAATAGGTCTGCAGGTAATGACAGTTTAAATTCAGAAGTCTCCCTCGAAGATGTAGCAGATTGTGAGATAGCATGGGAGGATATTACCTTGGGTGTGCGTATCGGATTGGGTACTACTGAACTATCTTTTTAATTTTCAGATGTTTATTGTTCTATATTATATGGGGAAATACCATTAAATTGCACCAAAATATGACAAATGTTTCAATTTGGTTACTAAGCAATTTTTTTTGTGCTCATCTAGTCACTATTTACTAAATTTTGAAAGTGTACCTCATTGTTGTAAAATTTCCTTTAATTAAAGAAATTGACATTAATACCTTTTTGCATTATAAGAGAGTTTGTGCACATATGGGGCTAAGGCTGTTGAAGGCAAGTCAGTAAAGATAGATTACCGAGTTGAGGAGCGGAAAAAGGGTTAAGGAATATCTCGGAGCTGATGCGGGATCTCCTTTAACTTACCTTTTGAGAATCCAAAATTGTAATTAAATAATATTTAAGTTTCCTTTTAACATTTGCAAAGTACCCTAAATCAGGTATTTTGTGACCATCTTTTTTCTACTAGTGACCAAAATTAGGCACATATATTCAAAGTTGGAGACGGAACGTGTCCAAGAGAAAACAAACCAAATTAGAACATTTGTAAAACTTGATTGCTATATAATGGGGTTGGCTCGTAGTTCTAATCAATATTAGTAAACCATTTAATAGTTATCTCTATGTTGCAGGATCGTACGGAGAGGTTTATCGTGGTGATTGGCATGGAACAGTAAGTTAATTTTCATAATGCTTTTTTGGGTGTTGAATTTGCTAGTTTTGTTTTTATATAGTTCTTTAGCTGAATTTTTCTACATTGAGTTGTGTCTTATGCTTTTGCATGGATGCTTAAGACCTAGGTAAGGTGGCTGCTTGAATTTCAATAAGAAGGAATTTTAAGAACATCCACGGGTATAATCCTAAGCATTGGGTAGTTTTTTTCTTTGTTTACGAGAAAGTAACTTGTATTTACTACATACCTCAGTCTATCGACCCTATATGGATGCACTTTGAAAATTAGGCAGCCGATGTAGCGATGAAATTCTTGCAAAATTCGTATCAATCAAATGCTTATAAGGTATAGGATGTAGGATACACACATATACAAAATCAATTTTAAGTAGAGAACTACAAGAACCACATAGACACACATATCTATTTCTCTAAATGTGAGACATAAGATGGTTTTTTAACTCCCAATCTTTAATTGTCCACTACATGTGATTATCTTCTATTCACTCCGTACAAGTGCTTATGCGGTTCCCTATAGTCTCTTTAAATTGGTTTTGTAAACCTAGCTCAGGCTCAAATCGCTCACAAACCGTGCAAAGCGCACTCGACTTGTATACAACCGAGTTGATCTCAAGTCAAGCTTTTTTCGTGTTTGCTTCGAACCTTGGTTAAATTTTCAAACTTTTGCCCTAAAAATAAATTTCTATCAGCCAAAAATTATCATTGCTCATCTAACTTAACCAAAAAGGGCAAAGAAGAGTTCTCTGTTTATAGTGGTTTGCTCTATGAATATTGGCTCTATCCACCGATGTACTATGTCCTTTTTCTAAAAATTTTAAAAAAAATTAAAATCTTTGGTTTAGCTTTAAAGAATTGTACAATAAATTAATCAAGAAATTATATGTTTTAGAAAGTTAATGAAAAAGTCAAACTGTGACTTCTTAGAAAGTCAAACAGATGTAATTAGACAGGAATTAAGGGGACAATTGTGTTAGTTTAGTTATTTGTTAACTGCCAATATATGTGTATAAATACCCCTACATGTACGACATTTGATGTGTGTAGAATCCATTTGTGATTGTGTGTGTATCTATTGTTTTCCCACCCTTGTTCTTCACGATCCCTGCACATTCTGTGCATGCTCATTCAAGTTGTTCATCCACAATTTGATCATCGATCCAGGGCATCAACAACATTTTTATTGCAATTTCTAATAGCTTTTATGCATGCATATGTCATCCGCGCTGAAGAGATGTTTATATCATCTTCTTTCTCATCATTTTAAATTTCAGGAAGTTGCTGTTAAAAAGTTTCTAGACCAAGAAATAACGGCTGAATCCCTTGAGGAATTCAAGAGTGAGGTATAATCTGCACCTTTATTAACAAACACAATAATTTATGGCATACTATTTGCATGTTGTTGATTTAATTAAAACATTTTATACAATTTGCAAGTATTTCCAGACCCTTGTATCGAACTAACAATATATGGAACGAGCGCAAAACAATGGGAGTTTGTTATTTACGCATTATCCTCTTTATTGTTTAAAATATGGACAGTTCATATATGTATTATGACCTTACTGTTTGTTATTTGGCTTGAAGGTGAGCATCATGAAAAGAGTTAGGCATCCCAATGTGGTACTCTTCATGGGGGCCGTAACACGTGCTCCAAATCTTTCAATTGTTACTGAATTTCTTCCAAGGTATACCGATATTCTCAACTTAGCTACACTCCTATACCATTCAATACATAAAATATAATATGATTATTTAATATCATCTTGCATGGTATTGGGGAATTTAGTTCTAGTTCCTTTTTAAAATGATCATATAAATATACAAGTCTTGAAGTTTAGGCTTTGGGTTTTTCCAACATAGGTGGAACATGTCTAACTATTGTCATCTTCCAATGCTTGTCAACATGCGGAAACACCATAAAAATTTACAAAGAGCAAGATTTGTTTCTTTGTCAGAATAAGTTGTCCATGGTGCCATTCCTTTAACGAACATATCTGATTCTACCAATCATGATGCTTACTATTAGTATGTGGATGTGTTTTTCTCTTATAGCTAATTACCACCTATCTATTTTGACCACAAGCCAACATTCATATGACAATTGGTAGAAAAAGTGATCTATGTCTAGATTGATGGAAAAGTATTATTATTATGATGATGCAATGACAAAGATTTCCAATATGATAATGATTTATGATTATCATTGAACACTAGAGGGATGTGAAGTAATAAGGTAGCAGGGCTTTATCAAAAAAAGTGAAAATCTTAAAAGGACAACTTGTACCGGTGCATATTGGCTACACAAATCGGCTCAGTTGATGGAAATTGATGAGGTAGATTCTAGAAGTAATGGCAAGGGAAGGACATCAGAGGATGGAGCGATGAAGGGTATTGGTAATGAAGACAAGGGGTATGGGAGATCCGAGAGAACAAAAGAATGACTTTCAGTAGAAATGTAAATATATATAATGATAAGTAAGAACTAGAAGTAACAAAGTTTCCACCACCTCAATGGATACCTGCATACCCGTGCAATGATTGGCATCATGAAGCCTCCGAAACCACCAAGATCAGAAATGCATACAGCTAATGAAGATTTGTAAAGCTCATTGCCTTTGCCCACTAAAGACCCGAAACTTCTCTTCGTGCACATTGGAAAGAAAGAACTGCAAAGTTATAAGATAAACTCCGCCGAATTTTCATTTAGACAATAATGCCCATTATAATTCTTGACCTTGCTATTTTGTAGAGGCTTGCAGAACTGTAGAATATTCCTAGAAATTAGACAATAATGCCCATTATAATTCTTGACCTTGCTATTTTGTTGAGGCTTGCAGAACTGTAGAATATTCCTAGAAATCACTAAAATAAGAACTACTGTATTACAAGGACAAATGCATAACGGTAGTAACCAATATGGCGAGGAAACATGAACTGATGTTCCATAGAGTGTGCCTATCGCCCGTGCTTCATGGCTTCTTCAAGGATATATGGAGAGAGGCGCCTTCTCTAATATACAAAATATAGAATAGTCCGTTATGCGCATTAGGACACCTTTGATATGCCCACTAGGACACCCCTGATATGCTCATTAGGACATCACTCCGATGTGCTCATCGGAGTATCTCCTGGATATCAAGAACTTGGATTCTTCTTTGACTCCGTCCTACCATTTTCCTCTTAACTTATTTTCTTCAGGAAATATATCAAGTCTTTAGTATTCGTAGTACATGTCCTACTCTGATATGTGTGGTTGGGTTACAGCAAGCAGTAAGATGAAGAGGGTGATCTTGAGTTAAGTACCCAGAAATTATAGAGCATCAATATCAGTTATCGGAGTGCTCCTTTAATCTTGTTAGACATTCAATGGTGCAGCTATAGTGAAAACGAATGAAGTCTCCAAATAGGTCAGAGTATGGCTAGTTGCACCTGCATAAGGGTGGTTCAGTACTTGGAAACTTCTAAAATTCTAACTATAAACTGATTTAATGCATGAACTCTTCTTTCTTTCCATCATTTGCATACGTGAATGAGTTTCGTTTTCATAAATGAATTTTTGTTTACTCCATTGTAATGATACATATATTATCTTGTGCAGAGGTAGTTTGTATAGATTAATACACCGGCCCAACAATCAGCTTGATATTAGACGGCGTTTGAGGATAGCTCTTCATGCTGTATGCTATTTTCTGCAACCTTTGAAGCTTGATTTGATGTTGATACTTTTTCTTGTTAGGTTTATTTTATAGCAATAATTTCTGTATCTTTAAAAGTTCAACTTTCAGGCCCGTGGCATGAATTATCTGCACAACTGCACGCCGGTTATAGTTCACCGTGATTTGAAGTCTCCAAATCTCCTTGTTGATAAAAACTGGGTTGTGAAGGTAGTATACCATTCTTGTGAGCCTCTATTGAAATGGAGTCTCATATTCTAATATATGAGGTACTATTCTGTCAACAGGTTTGTGATTTTGGGCTGTCAAGAATGAAGCACAACACATTCCTTTCATCAAGGTCTGCTGCAGGGACGGTATGTTCTTCCCAGACCATGCTTCTTTGAACTATTATAATCATATTCAACAAATATATAATGTGTTGTATATTACTGAGAGGTAACACCCTAATCATACAAAAAGGAAGGCAGATAACCATGAAAATGTAACTAAATAACATAGTATGCTCTATATCCAAGGAAAGTAAATAAACCTAGTAATGGGTAATTTTTTGTAAGAGAACATATTTTCCCAAAAGTTTTGTTAGATTTCCTAAACAATAGTGTGATAAATATGATTATAATCTTTTTGAATAAAATGATTTATGAAGTTTTATGCATTAAACTTCGCTGATGGTTTGTAACAGCATGACTTGTACTGATAATTCGATGTGGTACATATGACCTTGTTCAGGCAGAATGGATGGCTCCGGAGGTCCTACGAAATGAGCCTTCAGATGAAAAGTTGGTATTTCTTGTTCTCTTACGTTAGTATCATGTATTTCAGAAAGAAACGTGGTTTATTTTTCTTGTTATGATGATCGAAGCAATGCACTGCAGGTGTGATGTTTACAGCTTTGGAGTCATTTTGTGGGAGCTATGTACATTGCAACAACCATGGGGTGGAATGAACCCGATGCAAGTTGTTGGTGCTGTTGGGTTTCAGCATCGGCGTCTTGAAGTTCCTGATGACGTGGACCCCGCGATTGCTGATATTATTAAAAGATGTTGGCAAACGTAAGTACTCCAGTCCTCAGCCCATCTTTTTTTAAAAGCAAAAATAAAAAAGCATCATGAATTAAAATTAACCCCAAAAAATATAGTGGTAAACAGACATTAGAATTTGAGGTATGACACATTTACTCATCAATGGGTTAATTTCGGTTGTAATTTATTACATGTTTGTCAAATGGAACAAGTTAAAAAAAGCTAGCGAAAAGGTAAATGGGTTGAAAGTCATCTAAAGTTTACTTTTATTGTGTATAAGTCATTTTATATTGACGATTTGTATCACCTTAATATAATAGAAGTGTTTACAAAAAATGACTATTATCTAACCTGCCCATATGTAGTTATGATCTAGAAGAGAGTTTAATCTCCATGCTTCCTAACTTGTACAGTGATCCAAAATTACGACCTACATTTAGTGACATCATGGCGGCGTTGAAGTGTCTTCAAAAGCCAATCACTAGTCCAAAAACTGCAAGGGACTAGATAACTTGGATTGCTGTCCAAATTTGAGATAATAGGTATTTGTTTTTTGCTTGCTAAACTTGTAAATAAAAATAACCATTGTAAAAAATTATTTCTATTCTGTAGCTGTATATGACTTTGCAAGCTTTTAGCAATGGAGTGCATGTATCGGTTTTAGGCTCGAACCAAACAAAAACCCAATATTCGGTTGGGTATGGTTTGGGTTCGGTTATGGGTTTGTTTGCGGTTTTACATTTGTGCTTAAAATGTTTGGGCATGAAAAAAAATGACCCTAATGATTTTCGATCTAAAATCTTTTACCTAAAATTTTTGTTAACACTATTAATTGATTTAATCCTCAAACTTTCGGCCTAAAATAATGGATTTGGGTTATAAATCCAATAACGACATTCAAACAAGTTTAGTGCGGTTTGGTTTTAGAACAAGGTCTAAATGACTATCAACTGATAGTTTGGGTCAGTTATTTAGATATCAGATTTTCTACTCATTCCTAATTTTAGGAGAGTGTGCATGCATGAATCATGATTGTACATTAACTTGAGATGGAGCTTTTAGTTCCAAAAAAACTTAATTATAATCTAAATAGACAACGTTATTATTACTTGTATTAAAATGTGACCTGGCTGCTACAGTAACTTTTTATGTTTATTAAATTTGGCCCCACTTTAATAGTTTATAGATATGGTTAACTCGGTAAGGATACACTTGGTAACTATTATAGTAGTACTTTTTCATGAAATGCTGAAACTTACGGGTAAGATGGAGGCAAACAAAAACTAATAAAACATTGATGTGGTCTAACAAAAATGTGGTTCATATTTGTATTGTGCTACCTTTCCGGTTTAGATGTAAATGATTAACTGCCTAACTAATAGTTAGCAATCAACTACCATAAAAACATTCACAACTTATTTTCTATTTTTATTTGTATAATTATACTAAAAATCATTATTTTTTTCACTCTTTTTAAATTTTATCCTCTACTTACAACAACTTAAAATATATTAAAAACATTATAGAGTTTTGAACAATGTTTTCTCAAAAATGCAGATTGAACGATAAATTTCTCATATCTTCACTTGTAACTACTTATAATCATACTGTATAACTTAGGGAATAAACTTACGTAAGTTTAAAAAATAAATTATGAATGCTCTAAAAATGGTATCAAAGCTTTTGAGTCCTCTGAAAATTTGACTTTCATAATTCTACCAGTAATGAAGAATAGGGGTGTGCACTTCGTGGGTTGACCCGGTTAAGACCCGCGAACCAACCCATGAAAACTAAGACCGACTCGTGTATGGGTTAGCGGTTCCGGTCTATGGTTCGGCTTTCCTTTTGTAAATGGTTATGGGTCGCTTTCGGTCCAAACTTGCGGGTATAAGCTCGGTTTCGGTCCGGCCCGATTACAATTAGGCAAAAAAAGGAGTGGGTTTTTTTAGATGTTAAATGAATTGCCTTTGAACACCAAAAATGTAAAATAAATTTTTACTAACATATAATAGAAGTTTTCATATCAATAAAAATTTTAGTCGATTATAGATGAACACTATTGCATGGTATAACTAAATAAGCTCATAAAGAGGTCATGATAACAACTAATGTATGGTGGTACTAATTTGTCTGTGCGTACAGTAACGACTCTAAGAATAAATATATACATATATATATGTATGTATGTATATATATATATATATACATACATATATATACATATATGTATATATACCTATATATATATATACATATATATATATATATATACATATATATACATATATATATGCATGTATGTATGTATATATATACATACATATATATATATATATATATATATGTGTATGTATGTATGTATGTATGTATGTATGTATGTATGTATGTATGTATCTATATA
>BJCM01000636.1:13233-47805 GCA_018326385.1 Flaveria bidentis | reverse complement strand
GCAGGGGCTGTTCAATTGGCAAAGAACAGTGTGTTTCATGAAAGAACTAAACACATTAATGTCAAGATGTATTTTGTGAGAGATGTGATTTGTTCTAAAGAGGTGAAGGTGAATTGGATTGGAACTGATTCAAACCCTGCTGATATGATGACTAAGGCGCTGCCTGGATCAAAGTTTAAGTTTTGTGTTGATTGCTTAAGACTTGGTTGAGTTTAAACCAAGACTTAGGTGGAGATTGTTAAATAAAATCATGGTTAAACTAGAGGGACTAGTTGTGACATTGTTTGATAGTTAAGAAGCACTTTATAAAACTACTGAAGAAGCTTTATAAAGTACTGAAGAGAGAGAGCTCGGTTTTACAAAACTACTGAAGAAGAAGTTTTATGAAACTACTGAAGAAGAGAGCTCTATATAAACGGAGTTAATCGGTAGTTAGAGGAATAACAGATTGTATCGTGAGCGGAGAACACAAACGGTGAGGAGAGCAAAATTCTTCCGAAGATTCAATTCTTCCGAAGTCTGTTGTAACTCGATTTGATTGTTCATGTTAGTTTTTGATTTCGTAATAAGATTCGTTCAATCTTTGGTTGATCAATTGGTGTTTTTCATAACAATTAACAAATCTTTGGTTGATCAATTGGTGTTTTTCATAACAATTAACAAGACCAACTTAGTAAATGTTTGATGTTCTTCACTCGATAACATGCTACTTGACCTTTCATAAAGAAGTCTTTTCTAAACTTTTGATATATATAACTTCAAGCCAACTTGTAAGCCTACTCATATTAATACAAATAAACATTTCAAGAAACTTTGATTAAAGTTTCAAGTCATAAGAGCATTTGTAACGGGGTTCACTATCCTCATGGACCAATGAGGTGACTACGGGGAAGAAGATATGTGACCTTCAATCTGTTGAGGAGAGGGAGAGGTTGATTGGGTTTTGGTTGTCATCCATGGATTATTGCTATGAAGTTGCAAACATTGACGAGAGAGAAAACGATCTTCTTCCCATGTCTTGCCTTCAACAAGAAATATATTGCCATCTTCATATTTTATGTAAATACTAGTTGGTAAAAATTCATTTTAATTCCAGAAAATCACATATTTCATTTTGAATGTTAAAATCGTGTCATTATTTTTCACCATTAACACCTTGTAAAATCCCTTTATCCCTTCTTTTCATAAAAAGTCTTGGCTTTTATTATGTTAAATAACTAAGGGAGCGGAGAACTTTCTACTTTAAAAAACTTTACTGATTTAGCATTAACAAATACCTCAACATATAAGAGATCGAATTCTATGTATCTTTTTATATGCTTCTACGAATGCCCCAAACCCCATTGGATCAAGAATATAATCCAAAAGGTTTCAGTGTTTGCAATTACGTTTTCTTCTAATCACTTTTATAAAGCAACTTTTGTTTTGATTTTTTTCACGCATGAATTGACTTACTTCACATTAGAGGACATACGTGATCTTCCTTTCACATGAGCTAACTGAACGTTGTTGATAGCGTAAGACTAGCTCTAGTCTCTCTGTTCACTACTATATATACAATGATTGATGTTGCTAATTTATACAACATTTTGTGTTATACATAAGGCCATGAATATGTACTCACACTTTGGGTGTAAAAACTGATGCAGTGGTGTTAAGAGCGTAACACGCCACACCCCCTAGGCTCCTAGGCACTAGGGGAGTGAAATGGGTCCGTGTAACGCTTTAGCATTATGTAAAAAAACAATTGAATGGAAATAATCTTTCAACCGATGAATACAATAAAAGATAATTTTTTTTGGATTTAGTATGTGTAATGAATATGAAATTTTATATATACATATATATATATGTATATAATCAAACTTTTGTGCTTTTTTATTTTTATTTCTTTATTCTGTTTTATTTCTAAGATGATTAATAGTAAATATAAATTATTATTTTTCATTATATCAATTGGTTTATTCGGATTTTGAATGTTTGAATCCAATTGAAACATAACCCAAATAACGACAAAGTTCCAAACATTTTTTTGTTCACCTCCAAGCTAGCCGTTTGCTAATAAGTAACGCCCACAGAAAAAAAAGAATCGAGTTAATAAGAGAGAAATGAACATGATGTAAATTGTAAAATGAACAAAAGTATAAGGACTTCAACATTATGGTTCAAAGCATCGAGCATGTAACGGAATTCGATGGTCAATTGGCCGAGGTACTAAACCAAAAGAATTATGAGCAAATAACGAGTTTTTTAGAGTTATTTTTCATTTCCTTTAATATCTTGTTTATTTTTATGAATTTTGATTTTGTTTTTAATGGTTTTAAAAATTTAATTAAATATTGACTTTTTTTATTAACGTATTTAAATAAAATTTATGTTATTAAATTTATAAATAAATAACTAAACTTCAGTGTACATCTCATAGCCTAGTTAAACATGCTTGATCTCTGACAATGCTGTGTTGGTCACCTTCTAGGCATGAAGGTGAAGATGGTGTGGTGCAACAGTAGACCGTACCAGAAAAACCTATAGAACAAACTATACACATCAAGATTAGCAGCATATTATAGTAAACCAAGAGGTTGTTTATTTCTACTGGGCAGGATATCGATACACTTAGGACCAAGAATGTGTTGGCCAAAAGAATACGAGCCATATTGTATGATATTGGTCGTATGATTCGTGTCTGTCAGCAAAATATCAATACATACAGCCTCTATTATTAGTGGTCATATTAGAAAATACTAGCCGTTTCGGTCGGTTTGAAATTTTATTTTGATTTTTGAATTTTGATCTGTATTTTGAATTTTTATTTATAAATTTGTATTTTAATATTTTATGATTATTTATATTATTTTTTAAAGTTTACTTTTGCTTTTATAGAATATTTATTTACAAATTTTATAAAGAAATGATATAATTTGTTACTTATGACACACTAATAAACTGTTTGCCGCTACAACAATCTTTGCATCCAAAGGTTTTCAATCTTAACAGAAGAAACAAATCATTTTTTTTTTTGCATTTTCTAATTAAACATTTTAATTTAAAGAATCAATGTATTTACTAAATTTGTAAACAGTTATTTCACAAATACAAATAAAATAAACCTGAAAATATTATAAATTAATAAAACATAAATTGAAAAAGAATATGTAAATAAAAATTTAGAATTTACAATCCAAAAAAATTTCTACACCAATACGGTGTAGTATTGTCCAATACGGCCCGAAGACAATATAGGTTGTAATGGATAATACGGCCCAAAACAATACAGTTATTATTGTCCAATACGTCCTGTATCTAAAGCCTTCGAATCATACATTAGGTGTATCTATTACCAACCCTATTCTATATCAAAAGAGACTATTGCCAAATTTTAAAACTAGTTAAATATGATGTTGTGTGATGGCGTCATGCTGATTCATGGATACAACCTTATATAATTAAGGATGATAGTGCAACGCCATGATGCATGCATAGGATAAGAAAAAAGGAACCCTAAAAGAGTTGCAGCTACACAGATGCATCATATATGGATCTGCAGTCCTGAAGATCATGAGTGGCTTAATATACAGTAGCCTTTGCATTATTACATGCTTTTCTCTTTCTTCAGGTTTATGATATCTCCCAAAAAAACAGTAGTGAAGAAAAAGGAAGGTGATGTGCATGTGAGGCAACACACTCTATGTCTCCTTACTTTTAAAACTTTAATTCACTAGCCTAAACACCAACGTTCACTTCACCTTCTACTTTTTTTCTTTTGAAATATGCATGCTTAGTGTGTATTTAGTTTCATCAAATCTATACAAGACATCTGCTTTATGGTTCATGTAAAAATCAAACATTCTGAGGGATGAACATATATGCACCAAATGAGCTGATAACACTTACAAGTCTACTTTTTTTTTTGTCTTAGACAATTCAAATTCAAAATGGAACGATTAAGGGACTAATAGGTCTATCTCAAATCTAATTGGCAGATCTACTACTAAATACTAATGACATTATTGTTGATTTTTCTGGATTTTGTAAGCCTGTATATTGTTTTGGATAGAGTAAGGATATCTCTATTTTACGTGTATATAACAATCTTTATATTTTAAAAGTCAAACCAAGCATGAGATTTTATTTTAAAAAAAGTTCATATGAAAAACATCGAAATGATAACCTTAAAACAAGCCAAATAAGTCATTTATTTAGGTCGACCTATTGCAAAGAACAATTGCTACTCTTCATGATAAAGCATGACAATTGACATTTACAATTGCCATAATTGTAAACTTACATTAATAGAAACTTTGAATAAGTTACTAATAGTATTCATAATTTATTCTTTATCTTTATTTATATGCTTACATTAAAAATTATTTTTTTCTTTCATTTTCAATTAAATAATACTTTGTATATCAATATCATTACTTTTTTTTCTCTCATCCACTCACAACGACTTTTAATAATATTAAAAAATTTATAGCGATTGAACAGTGATTCTTCAAATTAATATACCAATTAACAATAATATTTTCTCTTCCATTCACTCACAACCACTCAAAACCATTCTATATAATATAAAAAACAGACAAACATTTGTTTAGGAATTCCACTGTGAATACTCTAATGATCATTGTAGTATCAGACACTACCAATCTTCAAACAATCAATAGTTACTAGTTACTAGTTACTACAGATAGTCAATATATAGTAACAAAGTTATTACCAAAAACGGCTACCACTGAAGATCATAGTTGCTATTGATGTCAGTTTCTACAAAATATAAAGTTTAATAATATGATCATAGTTACTATCGATGCATTAGTGCCAATGCATCATAGGGTAAATCATCAATGCCTCTACGTTACTAGGTATGAGCGCGAGAATACTCATGAACCTTAAGATAGCATTTGGTACGCAGGATTGAGGGAGGAAATAAAATGAACTATTGAGTTTGAATGAAAATAGACATGTTTAATTGGTAAAGTTAATGAAATGAACCATTATATAATTGATTATATACCCATAAATTCATTCCATCCACCACTCCCCTTTTTTTCATTCCATAACTTCTTACATCCTTAGTCACCAACACCACCGACCACAACCACCACCATTGGTCACCAAGATCGATCATCATCGGCCAACACCAGCATGCACGACCACCACCACAATCACCGACCACCACCACCAACCGCCACCACCAACCGCCACAACCACCACCACCAGCCACCAATATCAATCGCCATTAGCCAAAACCACCATGCACGACGACTACCACCACCACTAATCATCACCGGCCAACACCACCATCTCTCACCACCACCACCAATTAATACTGACCACAACCACCACCAGCAACCATCACCAGCTACCCCAGCACCACAACCACCTTTGTTGCCATCCAACGCCACCTTCACCCCCACCTGTTGTCGCCATCGCTGCCAAGCACCAATCACCACCACTAGCTACTCTAGCACCACAACCACCATCACCACCTTCGTTGCCACCCACCACCGCCGCCTCCAACGACCGGCCACCACCACCGTCACCGCCAATCACCACCATTACCATGGATCATCACTATTATAACCAATTTTGTATTTTATGGATACATGAGAACCAAACAGTATAATGAATTGTAATGATTAATTGTATTTTTTCGTCCTTTCCATCCTCTTATCAATTTCATTCACTCATTCTTTTTTTTAACGAAAAATATGCGGTCATGTTTCAGATGATAAGTGTTATCTTACTCGGGCCTATTTGTCACATCCCGACGGAAGCGTGAAATGCTTTAGATGTGACTAGCTTGTTCAGAATGCAATGATTAAAAAATTTAAGAATCAACATAATAAAACAAACATAATATATCATATAATAATAGATAATTGAAGGTTAGGGTTACATCATAACATTAGTAGATAAAATTTAGCATAACCCTATTACAAAACATATTATCTAACGGCTACATCTTTAGTAACGATGAAAGTGAGCATCCACCGCCAAGCTAAAATCGTACAAATTAAGAGTTAGATTCACACAGACTTTCCCCAAAACTTCACACAAACTTTTCCCAGCCATTGTACACATCAAACGAGAACATTAAACTGTTAGACATATTAAATACCTGAAAAACATACTCAAAACACTCAACATAAAGTCAGTGGGATCATAGGTTTGTCATCTGTGACGACCCTAAAAATAAGGTTAGGAAAAATTAATCTACAAATAAATTCTATTATATGTTATCCATTATTTTAACCTTATATATGTAATAGATATTTATGTGTATATATATGTGTAAGTTGTACGTATGCATGTTTACATGCATGTCTTACGTATGCATGTGCCCGAATGCATAATCTTTTGATGGATACATATATATATATATATATATATATATATATGTTGTGCGTATGCATGGTTGCATGCATAATGTTTACGTGAGCTTGCATTCAAATAACTTTATAATGATACCAAACACTATATGATCAAATGTTACAACTTTGTAACATCATATCATTCACCAAATGATACAAAAACACAACTCAATCAAACACCACAATACAAAGTTAACATCAAAGAACTTGATACCAATAACATGATACTTAAAACCCTTGAACATCAACGTAAATACCAATTAAGGATACAAGCTCGGTTTAAACAAATCGATTAGGCAACTTAAGCCATAATTAACATGGTGATTAATGATTTGGTGACTCCATGAATCATTTGGTCGACACCTAGTTTCATTAGGAACACCAAGCATTTCTACAACATGACACCTAAGCCTAAAGGATTACTAAGCAAACCTAGTAACACCACCTCACCAATCTACAACTAGAGTTAATCATAACCATCCCTACTATATCGACACCCCTTGGCCGAATGAAGCACACCCCAACCACATACCATTTCGACCACCACCCCTACACACTCTCTCAAAACTAACGGCCCTCTCTCATCACCATAAAACCATCACCTTTCACCTCACGATCACCTCCACACCACTACTCTTTCTCTCTCGGTTACAACCTTAGTGTCACCACAACCAAATATCATCATCTCCCAATCAATTGTTGCAAGAAGAACAAGGCTTGAAGCTCAAGATCATTTCAATCGATCCATCAAGGAAGAAAGAAGCTACCAACATCTTCTTTTCAAAGTCCAAAAGAAATAAAGAAATAAATATAACCAAAAGTTATATAAAGGAAATTATCAACAAATTATTAAAAATTATATGCTAACTTATTAATTCGGTTTAATGTAGATTAAACTGTGATTATGGGAACAAATATTGTAGACATGTTTAGAATATTAGAAAATATTATTTTGAAAAGATTGATGATATTACTACAAGTAAAATAATTTATACAAATTATTTAAGTATTTGCATGAAAATTTTATGCCGAAAGAACTGAAACTGTAAAGTAGTTGAAAGAATTATATATTGACTCTTATGATTTATAAGATATACAGAAAAAGTTTCATGATCTAATTCAAAGTTATGCCTAGGTTGTAAATTTTTAAAGGTTTTGCTAACTAAAAATCAGGAAAATACTTAAGCTGTAAAATAAATTATGAAAAATTTACAGAAAATATGAAAATTATATAGAATCGTCTATATAAAAATAGGAATTTTTGAACATATTCTGATATTTTTTCTGAATATTAGTAAAATTATAAAAATCATGAAAATTGACACTGCCATGATTTGGGATTTGAGAAAAATTTGAGAATCTATAAACGTTGTGACAAGTATTCTGACCAAGTTTGAGGAATTTTAGAAACCCAAAGTATTTCTGATAATTTATTCAAATATTGAAAAATTATAGAATTAAACTGTAAATAATTAGAATATGAAATTTTTATATGTTATGTCTGATTTTTAGACTCATTTATTGTAAAAATTTCATGATATGAGGTACTGAAAATTTTGAAGAAAATATTTATATTTTCTAAACTATGAATATTTTGTTTATAGGTTATCTCTTGGAATAAATGTGAGACTCATAGCCCCGTTTTATTCTTATAAACTTTTCGGGAAAAAATCATACTATTGATTTTATGATTGATACAATTTTTGAGATATACTGTCATTTATGTTAAAACTATTAATTCGGATGTGGAACCGTTAGATAATATAGGTAGCAGTTTAAATAAATGTTTGTAATAGGATTATGTTAGATCAAATTTTGACTATCTATGATTTGATGTAATCCTAACTAAATAATTATATGTGATGTTATGTTTTGCTAAATTGTTTAGTCATTTAATTAATGAGTTTTGGTCAAACAAGTCACACCCAAATTAGCATATCACGCTTCCGCCGGGATGTGACATCATCAAACATAATACATATATTGTTGCATCATAAATAAGTTTACAACCAAACCTACTTATTATAAGTCGGGTGATTCATAACTGTTACAATATAAATCACAAAAATTGGATAAAATAACATCACAACACTCATCATATTAGTGTAGAAAATATTTTCTTAAGTACCGCTACCTATATTATCCAACGGTTTCACATCCGAACTAATGGTTGTAACATAAATGATAGTATATCTAAAAAATCTTACATATATGCATCAATCTCAAAACAGTATGCTTTTCCCCAAAAAACTTATAATAACAAAATAGGACTATGAGTCTCACATCTTATTCCAGCAGGTAACCTATAAAAAATATTTATAAATTAGAGATAAATATCTTTTTTTTAATTTTAAGCATCTCAGATTATAAAAATCAAAACATAAGTTATAGTTATCTATATATCATGAAATATTTAAAGCAAAAACATACAAAAATCTATCTTAACATGTCAAAATTTCATACATTAACTAGTTACAGTTTATTTTTTGGAATCTTTAGAATTTTTGTATGAACTAAAAAAAATACTAATAGGTCTCTAAAATTCACAAAATTTTATTAGAATTCACATACCAAAATTTATACTGCTTCATAATTTCCTAAAGTCCTAAATCATAACAAAACTATTTTTGATGATTTTTATTATTCTGACAATATTTGGTAAATATAACAGAATATATCCAAAAAATCTAAATTTCATACAAAATGTTATAATCTAATTATTATATTTTGTATAATTTTTTATAATTTATCTTATAGTTTAAGTTTTTTTCCCGATTTTTGAGTTATAGATTTTTCTAAAATTTGTAACTTAAGCATAACTATGAATTAGGTCATGAAATTTATTTTAAAGGTCCTATAAAACATAATAATTATCATATAACTTTTTTCAGCTTTTTAATAGGTTCGGTTCTTCCGGTTGATAATATTCTTTTATTAACTTAAATAATTTATGTAAATAATTTTACTTATTATAATTGCACCAAAATTTGCAGAATATTACTTCTTAATATTTCTAACCAAATTCAAAGTTTTTATTCCCACAATCATAGTCATTTAAGTCATAAATAAAATTTATCAAGAATACTTATAGTTACAACCCTTTGTTTGTAATCTTTTTGTTTAATTATTTAGTTAACAATATTTTTTAGATTTCTAAACCTTCGTTACTGCTTTTCGGATAAAGATAAAGTGTTTTGTAAAGTTTAGTGAAGAATCTTTATGTTCTAATCAAAAGGGTTGGTTATATGTGTTATTTAAAACACACATATCTTGTAAACTTAGTTAGTTAGTGATTAGGAGTTGGAACCTTGATTTTGACAGAAGGAAATGGTGAAAAGTAGTTGATGGTAGCTTCTTTCTTCTTGATGAATCGACTTGGATGGTTGTCTTGAGTTCCAAGGTCTCGATCTCCTTGCAATCCGGTTTGGAAGATGATGAGCACTCAAATCTTTGGATGATGGTGGCGGGTAATGGTTGTGGTTTGTGAGCCGAAAGGTGAGGGAGTGGTGATGGTTTGCGGTTGTAGTTATGAAGTGGGCGAAGGTGATGATGTTATATGGATTATCGGTCGAAGGCCATTAATGGCATAATCATGATATCTAGTTCTAGGGTGATGAATAGGCTAGTCTTTAGAGGTTTAGGTGTCAAGTTTTAAACAAGCTTAGCGTCTCTAATGGATAGGTGGTGGTCAAGGGATGTGGCTAGGTGTTCTAGCCGATTAAGGTGTTAATCACCTCTTTAATTTGTTGGATTAATTCCCGAATGAGCCGAGACTTGTGCCTTAATTAGTTACTTTAAGTTTTGTTTGGTTTTTGTTTTGGTGACAAGTTTTCTTGATGTTACCTTTGTATTGTGGTGTTTGGTTAGGTTGTTTCTCAGTCCATTTGATATATGTTTAGTGCTATAATATTGAGGTGATTGATCAAATAATAGTTGGTAACAAGAATTTATGCATATGAATACATGCATACGTAAATTTCTTGAATGCATGCAAGCATGCATATGTACCACATATATATACACATACTAAAACACATATAATTCATAAAGGGTTAGTCAAATAATGGGTAATATGTATGAGAATCTTATTTATATATTAACTTGTCTAACCTTAACTTTTAGGGTTGTCACATTATCTATCCGTTTCCCAGACGAGAACGCATCCCAACCATCTCAGGAGGAAACCCATTGCTGAAAAAATCCACTGGCTCAACTTTAAAGATTTTGCTCAGAGTAAAACTTAAACACATGATCCCTCAATATTTACATGTCATGGGTAAATCACCTTAACTAGTTGGATGAAAAATCATTAGTGTTCACGTATTCATTTAATTAACTCATACCAAACATATCCTAACATTTGAAATAGAAGTGTGTCACGTTATACCTTTAGAAAAGAGAAAAAGAAAGGAAGTCAATAATTAAGATAGGGAAAAGACATTAGTGTTGTTCTCTGCTTTTAATGTCCTTTTCTTTCGTTCTAAAGTGCGTTAAACCGGGGTTTCTTTTACTTCATAACAACAACTTGCCATGCAAAGTCTAACCTCTATCCGTTCATTACTTTAATTTATTATGAAAACATAAACTTCTTTTCCACGGAAATATATTACAATGCTTTAATGTTCATGTCCATATCGAGGTGAGATTTGCGTTTTTTATTGTCCCATAAAGGAGATTTTTCATCTACTTTATTTATCAAATCATTATGCATCCTTTATTTTTTAATATTAACAATTTACTTCGTGTGTATTGATCATAACGAATAAATAAATAAAAAGTTACATAGGAACAATTAATCTATTATTAACTTGCGTAAGGCTTATCTTAGTATTAAAAGAAATTGTTTTCTTTATAATATATATACATTAAGATAATTTGTCTGTGTTATTTGTCCGTAAATATTTCATCACTAATTCGTCGGTGAAGCTGCGAATGTAAAAATTATCAAAATCCATCGCTGATACTTCCATCAAAGATGCATCTGTGGTAATCTTTTTCAGTAATGTGTTAGAAAACGCATTACCCATGGTCTAGCCTTCCCTTCCTCCTACAAGAAGCTTACATGGTATTCATTGGGGTTTGGGGGTGCGGAATCTTCACGGATTGTTCATAGACTTGTGCGACATCGGGGCCGGGTTGAGTTTCACCATTATCGTCATATATATTTAACCTTACGGAATTTTGTGTTTTGTATTTCCATAACAAATGATTACGATGGTGGAAAATCATTGCATGCTTGTTTTGTTGGAAAAGTTTAAAGTTGTTATGAAAATATTAGGTTAAATTGCATTAGGATTGATATTAAAATTATTGTGCCAAAAATTGGGCTAATTGGTGTTTGGAAGGGATTGAACAATGGAAATTCTTGTGAATTAGACCTCATGTGACGACTTGAACCCATGCTCATTTCGCACCCGTGGATACGGAAAATTTTTATACGGAGTTATGAAATTGATGTTTGAGGAAAAAGATTGATGTGAAAAATGAATATTTTTATTAGGTATTTATGGATGTAAAGAGAGACGTTGACACACTCCTGATCAACACAAACATCCACTCATCCCCTTCATGGGATGATGCCGTGTGGGGTGAGATGTTCCCTAGTGGTACCGCATAGCCATGTCACTATACAAATACCGTTTCGATTGGCACACCCACCCCTAATCATACAAACTAACTTTTATCTCATATAATTCATTTTAAAAGGCAATTAGGACTCTTTATCTAACGAAACTATATTGTTTTGAAGTGTCATATTACTTGATTTGTCATAATGAATATTTATGGACCCTGGTGTAAAAAAATAAACACATTAATCAAATACACTTAATACACAACCTAATTTAGGCATTTTAACTACATCTTGGATCACATTGATCCACGAAGATCAAAAATTAAGTATTAAGGTTCATGTCATTATTTAAAGCACTTGAGGGTTTTTTTTAGACGGAAGTGATACCTTGTCCTGTGCATTATTAACATATGGCCACTTCCTCGTGGGGTTCCATATTCATATCATATGATACTCCAATTCAGTCTCCCCTCGTGACCCACCCTTTTACTCTCCATCTGTTTTTACATATTACAATATTTTCAGTAGTGTACCATAAATAGTATTTCAAGAATATGTGTAATTGACTTAGGGGTTGTTTGATAACTTCTGAATGATTAAGTGCAGAACCAATAAGATTTGTGAATCATTAAGTGTTGAACCATTAGGAGGTCTAAATCATTAAAAGCTAGTATATCGTTTAACTATTTAAAGGCAAAAGTCTGACCAATTCAGATAATATGACTGAAACATTCAACATTAGACCTCTTAACTATTCAGCATCAGTATAACGCTTAACCATTCAGAGGTAATGTCTTAACCATTCAGACATGTGCTCGCAAAACAAACAGTCTGAATTATTAAATGTTAAATCATTAAGAGACTGATTAAAAGGCTGTCAAACAGCCCTTTAGTCTTAGACTAATATTGACCCAGTTATATAAAACAATATAAACAACATTTGTCGTACCGACATTATAAATAGTGATCACTTTTAGGTAAGTGCATGCACTTTCTTTAGAGCATTCACAATATGTTTCATTTTGATGTGAGTGTATATCATATACTATAAGTGATAGTTGTGAGTAAATGATAGAGAATTTATAGGGATTGTATCGTGATTTTTCATATTTAAGAAAACATATACAACCCCATAAAAATGTTAATATCTTTAAAAGTGATTGTAAGCGGAGAATAAAGAAAATATAATAATAAAAATATAAAAATGAATTATTTAATTAAAAAAAATAGAAAAAACAAGTGTTTTTAGTGTAAATTTGGGGATGGAGTTAAAAAAGCTATTATAAATTTGTAAACCTCTTTAAAGTTTTTTATCGTGAATTTATACTTCTTGAAATTTGGTTTTACATTTTTTATTTATTTTGTTATATAAGATAAATATGTTTGTTAAAAAAGTAGCAAGTTAAACATTGCATCTTTTTCAGGAAAATGTACAGTATAAAGATTTTAGTTATGCAAAAAGACGATAATTTTAAAATTAATTTCCAAACCCATTGTAGCAAATAATTTACCAATCGGTTTGTTACTTATTAAAAGATTATTTATAATTGATTAATCATACGGACGTGATTTAATTATCATTATTCTTATTTTATGGTAAAAATGAAAAGGGTATAAAAAGCAGACGAGTAAAAGCCAGAGAATAAGACAAAAGAGACACATGAAAGAACCTTTGTGAATTGTCGTATTTACTGCGCATTTGATTCTTCCAGCATTTCGTGTTTTTTTGACTTTCTATCTACGCACACTACTATTCCCTTGTACTCTTTTTCCTTTTTTTATAAAATTAAAAGTAGATAAAATTTATGATACATTTCTATACATAATTTTTTCAACTATATCAGTTATATTAATGTGGTATCGTCCTAAATAAAGTTAGGTATAACGAATATATAACGTTAAATGTAAAGTCAAAATTATGAATTGAAAATGTAAAATGATCAATTATATTTTGTCCAAATTATTAAAATAGTTATTCAACACAATTAAAGTTAAACAAGTCTTTAGTTCAAATCTCACTCAAAGTATAAATTCTTTGAGTTGAGCTATTTTTTCAAATTGTAAGTTTCATCATGTGGGATTGTTGGTGTAGGTGACCTAAAAAGGGGTTGTGCGGTGTTCCCATCTGATTAGCCGCTAGTAGCTATTGTTGTGAATCCAAAATGTTTAGAGTCAAAGCGTCAATTCTGTTGACTTGTAAGGGTCAATTTTTTACATATAAACGAATTTAAAGTTTCTTGTTTTGATCTTCATTTTGATTTGATCGCTTGCTCGATTTCAATACCCACCCTCTCTTGCATAGACGCCGTCTTGCTACAGATGGAATAGAACAATTAGAGGAAGATTTAGTTCATAAAAACTACAGTTAACGTTAATGTGCTATAGTTTATTCACATAATTTAAATTTATAATTACTTTATGTGGCAATAAAAACTTATTTAGTTATTAATTAAATGGGAGCTATATTATAATATAAGATAGTAACATGGATGTGTTGGTGAGTGATGATTTAAAATACAAGTTTTCATACTTATTCGCTCTGTGTTCTAAGGTGTCTCTCCTTGGAACCTTCAACAAGTTCATCGATTTATGTTAATTAGGGTTCTCGGTAAGTGGGTTAAATATCCACTAATAAGGTAATATTCTCACACCAATTACAATCTAAGCTTACACTTCTTTAAAATTGCATACGAAATATATTTACAACAATCGTTTGAAAGACAAGGTTGACATATCATCTAATCTATTAATAAATGTCACACCACCATTTTTTTTAAGTATCAGATTGCTATAAAGAAAAAGGCTGAAGTCAATTTTTCTACAATTACAACGGTTGTTATAGTTAGAGCAAATGATCATTTACTTGTTTAATAAATAATTCTTTATACGTAGTTAAAATCTATCTAACTTGCTTATACCACCTCCTCTCGTATGATTTTTAGGAAACCTTAATAACATGCTCACTTAATCTGGTTCTAATTAAACAACTTTAGTCACTAAGGGAAAACACTGAGATTTATTTCAAATCGCATTCGAAAGAGAAGGTGAAAACGAAAATGCAAGATATGGAGTACAAATCTCTCTGATCCAGAGTATGAACTAATTGTAGCGGTAACAAAATCCATAAATCAACAAACTAGTTCAGGATGGTATCATCAAATGTTAAATAATCATCTAATTCTATTACTCATTTATTTTTTCTTAGAAATGTGCATGCTTGAAGAATCTCATGTTTTTCATTTCATCTTGTCTCTCGTTTTTTCTAAAGTAAATCCTTTTTTTCCCTTTAAATGTCAATATTATTATGGTGAGTATCTAAATGTTGAAAGCCTTCTTTTGAATCTGACAATGATGGTAACCCATTCGTAAGTATTCTTTCGCTACTTACACATAAATCAAGGGGATTTCTTAGAGGTTTCACTTATCCGTAGCTTCCGAAGCTCACAAACGTATTATATTGTTACAAAATCATCTGCTTGAGGTATTAGTTTGATAAGCTTGAATCTCCTTGATCCATGGTATCCACTAAGCGTAACGTCTATCAAATCCATAACTTGATCCGTATGGGTTTTCTTTCTACAAGTTACAAGTTACCATGTACAAGGGATTTCTTGAAAAGCACCATGTACACAAATGCATAACACATTGTTACAAGTTACCACTTGAGGTATTATTTCAATAAGCTTTGATATCTCTTATTCATAATATTCATTGATCGTGTGAGTGACCGCCCAGTATCCGATCTCCCTAAGGACCTGAAATGTTATAAATTTTTTATATTATATATGCATGTATTCTAAAAAATCTATAAGTTATTAATAAATTTAATAACAATTTAATTATTTTAATCCATCAAACCTCAAAAAAATCTATAAGTTATTAATAAACTCAAAAAAATCTATAAGTTATTAATAAACTCAATAAACTCGCATAAGACGCAATTTTTTTTAGAATTATCAATAACGCCTCTGCAATATATAATTTAATCATAAGAATGTAATTTGATCATACGAATAGTGTGAGATTAGACGAGAGTGATGTAAGAATAGTAGGGATTTTATAATTTTACCAAAAAAATATGGGTTGTTACCATCAAAGTGTAAGAACCTAAAGTTGTGCGTGTGAGCGAGGCTTCAATTTCCATGGAGTCTTAATATGCTACAACTAGTATATTGTACTGCTTTCAATAAAAAAAGTACATGCACATCGATAGTGTGTCAAAATTAAAAGTGTGCCACAGAGTATATATGTATGTAACATGTCACGGGTTTGCCTTGAAAAGCTCTTATTTTTTAAAGTCATAGACCAACACTCAGACACATGTTCACTCTTTCTTCTCTCTCCACATCTTCGAGAATCTCTCTCTCTATCCCTCTATACACACACATATATGTGTGTGTAAACAATGACAATGATCATTAGCCTAAATTATTGAGATTATGTATCCAATACAATTAAAATGAGGTACTAATTATCCTTAACACAACTAGTTGAGATAAGTTATCTCGAGACTTATTTAAATAAAAAAAGATTTTGAGTTTAAATCTCACACATAACAAATAATTACTATTGGTTGGGCTAAGGGTTTTTTCTCACCTATGGGCTATGGTGTGTTCCTCCTAAGCTTTTTTTAGGTTACATACTCGAGTAATGAAGATGATCAAATGGACAGTGTATAATTAGTGATCCAATTAGTCGTTCGAATAAAATTAAAAATGAGATGATCATAAGTTCGAGTCTTATTCTAAGTAAAAATGCTCAAAGATAGAGCTAGGGACTTACTTATTTTTCGAAACAAAATCGTACATTTTTGTTTAAAAAATTGTGTGTGAACGCCTAATAGTATAAGAAATTACCCTAATTTTATATCGTCATCTTTTAACATTAAATACTCTTAGTTAGATCCACACTTTTTGTAAGCTTCCTTCTAGTTCAATAAGAAGATTTGAACTCCCAATTTCATACCTGGCCTTCTTCAATTCTACCAACCTTGTCTGATCTCCCTCTCTCTCTTTCTCACATATATATATATATATATATATATATATATATATATATATATATATATATATATATATATATATAGTATCATATCATAAGCAAAAGACGCATAACAATATTTGAAAGAAGGTACATATATACACTAGCTAGTTATCATGGGTTTGATGATAAATAACTCATCATGTGAAGGGATGTTGCTATCATTAGACTCTCATAAACCAATGCCTGCTCCTTTCCTCACTAAAACCTACCAACTGATCGATGATCCCACCACCGATCACATTGTTTCATGGGGTGAAGACGACACCACCTTCGTCGTCTGGCGACCGCCCGAATTCGCTCGCGATCTCCTTCCCAATTACTTCAAGCACAACAACTTCTCTTCCTTCGTCCGACAACTAAACACCTATGTATGCATCTACTTATTATTGTCGATCATTGTTATTTTTGAACCATTGTAATTTTATTAAAAGACGACTAGCAAGAAACTAGCTGTAGCAGAAATACGAAATTTCAAACACTCTTTAATTGTTTTGTATGTGGATTTGATGTTTGTCTTCTGAGAATTAATTAATACTGATTTTGGGTTTGTTTTGTTCTTGATAATATTATTATTAGGGTTTTCGGAAAATTGTACCAGACAGATGGGAGTTTGCAAATGAGTACTTCAAGAAAGGTGAAAAGCACTTGTTATGTGAGATCCACCGTCGGAAAACATCACAACCACACGTCGGCCACCACCACCACCGCCTCACCGGCGGCATATCGCCACCGCACTCCGACGACCACCTACGCTACGACTCTCCGCCACCACTCTCATCACCAACAACCACAACAACAACAACAACAGGAGCTAGTATACTTAAAATCTTGTTTAACAACAACAACAACGGTATCATGACTAGTGACACCCGAGGTTGTTATAACTCAGTGACGGAGTTGTCGAAAGATAACGAGAGGCTACGGAGGAGCAATAATCTGTTGATGTCGGAGATTGCACACATGCGGAAGCTTTACAACGATGTTATCTACTTTGTTCAAAACCATGTGAAGCCTGTGGCACCAAGTAACTCATACCCTTCATCTCTTCTTTTATCTTCTACAAATGGTTCATTGATGGTGGAAAATCAGCAGCAGAAGCACACATCTTTCTTCAATAAGCTTCATGATTCAACATTAATCAACAACATTGTGAGAGATCATGATAATGTTGTTAACACTACAAGAACAAAGCTTTTTGGGGTTCCATTATTGTCTAAGAAGAGACTGCACCCAGACTATGGGAGTGATAACATGGAGACTCATAAGGCAAGATTGATTCTTGAAGAAGGTGATTTAGGGTTGAATCTCATGCCTCCTTCTTTATGTTGAATCTTTTTTGTTTAACTTTTAAAGATGTTAGACTATGTTACTTACTAATTAATTAAAATCAGATGTTTAATTAATGAGGTGTTGATAATATTATGTGTTGCACAAAAGTAAGAAGGAAGATCATTGATCTTTTAGCCTTATTTAGCATATATTTCTGGGTGATATCTGAATGTTGCAGTTGAGTATCAGTAATGGGAGGTGTCAGTCATTTCTTCTTTTCAGACAGAGTTTGTGTTTAAAGTATCAATGGGTAGTATGTATAGTACAGTCCAGTTTTTGCATTACAATTTCATATACTTTGTTTAACTTTGGACTCTAATTTTAACCATTTAATATAAATAAAATGAAAAAACATTAAAATGTGAATTCAAGATATTCCTTAAAACTTTAAATTTCGCATACATGCCCAAATCCATGTTGTAAGTTGTGTACCCAAAACTTACATGAAATTTTGAAAATTTTCACAACAATACATGTGGCAATTTATTAACTAGCTAGCTTGTAATTTAGTAACATTGATGCTTGTCTCTCACGTATATCGTGTGAATTCAAGTTCTCGCAAATATAAGGTTAGGTACGTGTTATCTAGGAGTAAAGAAGTTAATCAAAAAAATAAAGCAAAAATATCTAAACAAATCTTATGGCGCAATCCCAAACAACCGCTGAGCTTTCTTTACATCTATATATGCATACACCATTAATTGGAGATGTAGATACTTGTGTTGTCTACATATGAATTGAAAAGACTGATTGACAAAGTAACTATATGTTAGAACCCACAAAATACTAGTTTGAAATAGATTCCAATAATTATTATCACCACGTACCGGTATCTATTTTCAAGATTAAAATCATTTGCTTAGGAAAGTGGTAAGATCTAGAGAAAAAGATTAAAAAGAGGGTCATTATCATCATCATGATCAAATCTTTGAGATTAAGGTTATGATCTCATAATAATATTAAAAAAGTGCATTTACTTGTTTATTTATACTTATTTCTTGAAGATGTGTACAAGAAAGACAAAGATATGGAAACAAAAACTTGTTGTTTGTGTTATTCGATGATATGGAAGTATTGGTGATCGAAAATCTAGACCATAAAAAGTTGGGTTTCAACTGTTCCAATCAACAAAGTCCCACTTTCCACCTCTTCTTGCTTCTGATTCCTCTTTTGGCCACTAAAGATAAAAGGATGATTTTTCTTCACTTTTCTTTTTCTCTTCTTTGGATCCCTTTTCTTTCTTTCTTCCTTTCTATAATCCTTTTTTATAAACTCGATACACATTATTTACATTACATGATTGTGTAGACATACATATTTGTAATATTTTATGATACTGCGACACTTTAGTCAAATTAATTATGTATTGTTCTGCTTTGTTTAGTCCATGTTAAAAATTCTAAGCCATAAGAAATATATGGTCTTAAATATCACCAATGTATTGTGGGGTATTAGTTGTGGATGAAAAGAAAACACCACTAACTAACCTTGTTAATTCTATAATTAATGAATGACATCCGAAAACTTTTCACTCAAGAAACTAAAAGCAAATTTGTAGTTTGTTATCTATAAAGAAGTTAATGCACATCTTATGACCTTGTTAAAGAGAAACATTATCTTTGATTAAATTAGAACAAATAAAAAGTGTTGACTCACGTGTCTATGGAAGATGAATGTTTTAAATTTTCAAGAGTATATACGCCTAAAAATATAGAATACATCCTTTCATTGAAGTTAAAGATAAAGTACTAAAGTTTCAACAAAATGTTTGACCAAAATTTCTACTAATTTTCCTGGCCCCTTTCTTTACATGCGCCACCACATGTTTTTGTCAATTATGTTTTATACATATATTAATTAGCTCTTGAGAATAATCTTGATCAACTTAAATCGGATCAAATAGATACGAGTTAGCGGTAGGTTTTATTTAAGCATATGTTGTTATTGTTTTTAGTAACCAGTGGGTCAGTTATGATGCATGTGCAGGATGGAACAAGAAGTCTTAGATTTAGTTTAGTAGTGGTCTTAGTTGGGATTTTTTTTCATATTTAAGAGTCGGTAAATTTTTTTATTAGAGAACAAGAGTTTAACAATAAAAAAACTTTTGTTAGTGTGTGTTTCATGTATAGCGACAGAGCTTGGGTTATGGGTATTTTTATATGGTATGCGGGGGCGAAATTAATTTTTTTTACGGGGAGGGAGGCGGACTTATTATATATAAAAAAACTTGCACCATCAGATCAAAAATTAACATTTTTGAGGAAAAAAAAAAGAGGCCCTCCCAGCCCCTTCAATGCTTCGCCCAGTACATCATGTGTGCGTTTCAAGGCCTGAACCAATAGCGAGAGGCTATAACTATAAATTAACAACAATAATGGTTGATTAGCCACCACTTAGGAACACTTGATGCCATGGCTACCACTCCAATTTTATACTTAATTACTCGTATTTTATTTGAATATTAAGACGATAAAACTTATATCTAACCCCATCTTATTATTTTCTGTTTTGTTGCTTTTATAATCATTTTTGTTATCAAAATGTAAAACAAAAAAACCTGAAAATAACCCTTTGATCATTTCTCTTTCAAAATATCCCTTTGATCAAGTCATTCATAAAAATATTCTAACCCAACGTTATCGTCTCCCACCATAAAACAGAGTCGTCTGAACTTCAACTGAGCAACTTAGATGAAGACACATTTATGATCGGAATGTCCATGTTGAAATGTGGATCATATTTTATGAGATGAGCCGGTTAAAAAGACATTTGTAAAAGAAAAAAATATGTCAAATGGACATATTTTCAAAAAAAATAATAAAAAATAAGCAATAGAATGAAGTAGAAGTTAGAGTTTTGTTGTAGTCTTTTAAGGCAGGGTAAAGGCATCAAGAAACGAGGGAATCTTGGTCGTGAAGAATAATGATTTCAGTCTTCATTAGAAAACTCTACACACCTACCTTCTTCTGTTGTTTGTATTTTGCTAATTGTCACTTAGCTTCTTCTTGCTTGTGATGCAGCAGTATGTGTATGTGTATATATAGTGTTTTATTATGTATATATATATAGCACGTGCATATCGAGTAGTAGGCAGAGGACGTCTCTTCCATATCAGACTTATTGCTATCTTATCGCATATATGTCGGATAGTACATATATATGTATTCTATATTATGTTTTTATAACCAAACTCATATATATGTGTATGGACCCCCTCTCCATTCAAGCAATACGACAAAAAAATGAATATCAAGTCATATTTGAAAGAAATGGATCAAGGGAGCCTACAAATTAACATATATATGTTTGAAGTATTTAATAGCTAGTTACATAATTAAGTCATTTGTTAGAAGAAGAAAAAAACCACTTTAAGGTGGCCAGATGGTAGGATGTTTTGGTTTTCCTGTGGAGACCCTGGTGTGATCCTCCTTGGGTGTCTAGGATAGCCAGCCCACGATGTTGATCGGGAGGCCAAGTCAAGCTTTGAGTGTTATGCGATAGTGGGGGAGAGACAGTAGCCCGAACTCGTCCATTGGCTTGGTTTAGAACCGTGAGTTGGTTGTTTGTTGTGACGCTCTGGAACGAGGGTGTTGCAGGTCTGTTAGAAAGTCGGTAACACTCGTTTTTAGTAGGAAAGATATTTTTTATTTGGTAGCTTGTTATAGTAAAGATCTATGCATTAACTAAGTATGGTCCCTAAAAGGACATTCAGATGGCTAATTGGTGCATCATATAACTAAAATGTTGTGAGTTTAATCTAATAGATACAGGATTGCAGGTTGTGATAAATTGATTTTAAAAAAAAACTAGTAATTGTTGTTCTAAAGAAGTTAATTAACTACCAGTCTATGGTCTTATGGTCTAGAGGCATAGGTGGTTGTCTCCATAAATGTGATCTAATTTCAAATCCTTATTAGTGTAGGATTAAATAAAATTCAAGAGGAAAAAAAATTTAAAAAACAAATTAACTAACAAAAGGGCATATAATCTAATAGTATCATTCCTTTCAAATGGTGAGGGTTCAAGTCCCATGGTACAAATAATATAGAGTTAGAAGTAGATTTAGTGGGTACGTGAGTTCCTTGGTAAGAATGAAGAAAAAAACCTGATTAACTAATTTGCTCAGTTACGGTCGAGTAGTATATTTATAGCTTTCCAAATTACTATTGATGAATAGCTATTACAATTTCATGCATCAATAGTCAATACGTATTCGGCCAAAATTCATCTTAGATTCTTATCAACTATTGTTTCTTGAATTTCCAAGAAGTAACAAAACGGCCCAATATAATGTGGAATTTAAAACCCTCAATCTAGCTCATTTACGATAAAGCCCAAGTTTGAGTACATTTCTTTTTCAACTCCAACTTTATCAGCCCATTCCATATTTATGTTAATTTTTAATTGGTGTTCAGTTGTGTTCGCTTACGATAATTCATTTATGTTAGATTATATTCGTTTACGCTGGTGAACCATCCGTTTAGTATATAAATGGATGATAATGAACAAGAAAATATGTTGGTTTGCTTATTCTGTTAAAGTTGACTAAGCGAACACAAACAAGTTGGTTTCATTTTTGTCCGGTACATTTACAAGCCTATCTTTCAAGTTCAATCTAATTAAAATCAAAGAGTAGGTTTTTGTTTTCCAAACAAATATTGTAAATTGTGAAAACGTTAAGATGAAAGTTACATTTTATATCATTATTTATAAACTCTTATGTGATATTTTTGAAACATAAGTATTTCTTAAATACTATATTCTTTCGAATTTTATTTCTTCAGAAATATAAAAGACATAAAGAGCAAAAGGATCATCAATGACTTTATGACTCCGTCTCCATGGTCGATGCATATGGTTTCAAAACCAAGAGTCCAAGAGTACTAATATGGGCCCAGGCCCAAGTATCCTTTAAGGCTTTAAGCTGTTCCTTTGTTGTTCTTGGGCTCTTGGCCTTAAAAATGTGTTATGTGTATGACAGTATGAATATTAGAATATAGTGCGTTTTCATACTAAATTTTAGACAATATATTTTCGACATTGTTGACAATTGGTAAATGAACAAAACCAAGCTGAGTCAAGGTATCCTTAGGCTGGATTTGTTTAAAGCCTGAGGCAACCCGAGCCGGCTCGTTTATTTTCATGAGTTCAACATGTGGGCTCGGCTCGGTTCATTAATAAATAAGTTGAACCAAGTCTGCTCGCTAGCCAATTTGTTTGTTTAAAAAAAATCAAATTTGTTGTTTTTTTACAAACTCGGATATATAAAAACAAATTTTATTATTTCTTTTATATTTTCTTGAATGATACGATAGTAGTATTCTATGAACCATGAACATTCTCTATGTATTTACTCTTTGTTTTTTTTTTCATTAGATAATGTAAAATGATCATATGTGTATGATCTATATAAACATTATGACAAAATTTTGGTTTAGAATAAATTAGGCTTTATATATATGAGCAACTAACGAGTGAGCCATGAGCCGGGTTGGCCTTGACTCGGACTTTGTATGCAACCGAGCCTAACCGACTCGACTCGTTTACAATTGAGTGTATTTTGAGCTAAATATTTATGATTAATTTTCGAGCAAGATTAGAGTAAACCACGAGCGATTAAAACATCCCAAGAACCAATGTCCATTCTGAAGTGTAATTAAATAAAATAGAAATTAGACTCTTAAATTTAGAATATACCAAAGTTATGTTATAGTTATTAGTCTTAGAAAGAAAAAAAAATGTTAAGATAATAAAAATAAGAGGTTATCACTTAGTTCATGAAATTCTTATTAATATATATTATATTATATTGCAAGTTAACTCCTTTTCAAATGAAAATACATCTAAAGAGCTTGTTACTTTCAACAAAAATTTATTTTTAATAAATATGATATTAAATCTGGACATAACAAGAAACATTGAAGGGGTTGCTATTTGTTCAATTGAAGACTGTTGGAAAATGGTATATTACAAGCAATTTTATTAAATAATTTTCATAAAGTATTGCTAGGAAAAGAATTTTCCAAAACATAATACATATTAATAAACAATGTATTCACAATATAGTTGTAGAATGTGGTAATGTATGTCCGAGATTGTGGGATTCTTGGGTAGGATTTTAAAAGCCAAATCAAATCTAACATGTAAAACAAACATTCTTTACGTTAAATATACCACTGATTGTCAAAATATTACTTTAAAGGAGATGCAAGCTAATGTTTATATAACCTTATGTGTAGAACTAGCCTTGGTATTGTGGAGAAATCAAGGTAAAGTCGGTAATGCAAAAAAGGCTCAGCGTCTAATCGTTATGTTAGAATATGGGGTTATACATGTTGAAATCAGGCCCAATATCATACTTCAAAACATAGGTTACAATCCTTTTGCAGAAACCAAACTATGAAATGCCAACTACATTAATGTTAACCTTTTATTTATACTAGGCAGAACCTTAATCTATTCAAACTCAAATCTTTACTTTTAAACATTCAAATAACTAAATAAACATTCAAATAACTAAATAAACATTCAAATAACTAATAAACTTGCAAAACAATTAGATATTAAGCTGATAACTTTGAACGCTCAAACTAATATTAAATACTAATTAATAAAACTAAGATTCTTAATCAAACTAAAATACTTCTTAAGACTCCTTCAACATAGGGTTGTCATATTCCTTCAAAACTTTCTTTCAATTTTACCCTTCAACTTTCTTGATTTTTCACATACAAATTAATTAGGATTAATTTTTAACAATACAATGGTGAATATTGTCTTTAAAATATAGCAAGTGGTTTTCTAGATCATGGAATATGCAATTTGGAGCTTACTCTATAAAATGATTTTGAAATTTTAAGTATTTTGGTTAGATCTTTAAGCGTTTTCGTATAATTGGATGTTGGTAAATTGGTGTTACATAGGAAAGCTTGAGTTCATGACTTTTGTTTAGAGTGGTCCACGGGGATGTCCTTTTATCATTCGCTTTTGTCACAGGTCACCTCCTTTACCATTGGCTTTATTGGCTTGACCTGTATGTTCCTCAAGTTGGATTGGTATATTAATTGTTGTTTGATATGTAACTATATATGTTTGTGTGTATACATGTATTCTAAGATTGGGAATCACAAAAATTTAAGAATCATTTCAAAAGCTAAAATCCATTATTTTTGGCTGATGAAAAAATTATTATTAGATTTTAATAATTCTAACTTTTATTTATTGTCCGAGATTAATTCCAAGTCAGGAATTCTTTGCGGTCACTTCTAACTTTGAATTTATTTTCCTGTAATGATCTATTACTAACTGAGAGTTAACCCTCGTTAGTTTTTAATGCAAACTTTGAGCCATTTTTCAACTCCAACACTATTTAGTGTCAATTAGATCCGTTTTCTATTGTCTAGCCTCCATTATCACTTGAAATCTACCTCCAGCGAGTTCAGTGGTTCAAATCAGGATGGGGAGATTGACGAGTTTTTTGGTGCGGACGTTTTAAATTAACGGACCTGATTATAGATTTTAACTTTTTGTTTAGTGTTTTGGCCACAAATAAAGTACACGTCATTAAAAAAACTAAACGTGGTTAACTCTCAGTCGGTAAGAAATCGTTGGAGGAAAATAAACTCAAAGTTGGAAGTATCTGTAAACATTTACTGAGTTGTAATTAATCCCAGTAAATAAATAAAACTTAAGATTATTAAAATCTAATAACCCAAAAAACACTCACATTTTCATAATTAAACCTATAAATATATTGTATTCACCGACGAATAAACAACACATGTCTATAAGTAAACACCAATATATACAGCGGCGGACCCAAAAAATTTTTTCTCCGGGGTCAGTTTTCCTTTCTCAAGTAGCCATGTATGGTTGTCGAAATTTTCGGGTCGGGTCAGTTCACATAAATAAAAAAACAATAATATTATATGACAACTAACAAAAATACAATGTCATTAGAAAATTAAAAAAAACCTTACATTTATAGTTGTTGTCTACGTGTCTTCATCTTCTGAAAACGATCCATTACATCATCAATTGAAACCTTTTTTAAAAACTCTTTCTCAATGTAACAAATACAAGCATCGTTCATATATTCATCACTCATTCGATTGCGTAGTTCGTTCTTCACATACTTCATTGAAGAAAAACATCTTTCAACACTTGCCGTTACAACTGGTAAAACTAATGACATCTTTAATAAGCGATAAACTAATGGATACGCAAAATGTTTTTGGGTTTCCACCATCAACTTTACGAGATTAGGTATACCATTCAAGTTAGAAAATCTTGTATCCGCTCTCACATTATCTATGTAGAAAGGAAGTTCATACTCGAGTGTATTCATAACATCACAATCAAAATCACTTGGATACATCTTGGCCAACCTTAATATCTTTGGTTGATCAAATTGTGAAAAGTTATCAAGCGGACTTAAAGAACCCATACACATAAGGAATTCGGAGGTTACCTCGTTAAAGCGGTCGCCAAGCTCTTGGACTTGCATATCAAGCACGGTGTTGAAACATTCAACCTCATAATATTGCTGAAGGGTGATATTGGTCTTTTGTCTTCGATTTTTTGGGTTAATGTATGGTCCGTTCATGTCTGGCAATTCAATATCATATTTTTCACAAAAGGATGTGACTTCTTCCAAAAGATATTCAAAACCTTCAACTCTAACTTTTTGTAGTTGTAGCTTTGTTGATTTTACCATCTCAATAGCATTTACAATATCTTGTTCTTTTCTTTGGAGAGCTTGTGATAATATATTTGTAATCCCTAAAAGATGCTTCATCAAGTGTACATAATAAACAAAGTGGAATTTTTTCAAATATATGTGAAGCCCACGTGCTTGTTTTTTACTATCATTAATCTCATCTTCATTTTCAATATATTGTAGTATTTCAAGAATAGAAGGATATAAATCAACCACACGGACAAGTGTTTTGTGATGAGAACTCCATCGGGTACCTCCGGCTCTTGCAAGAGACATTTCTTGATTCAAACCGCTTCCAGTTTCAATTTCTGAACGCCCTATTGCTTCTTCTAGTTTCTTCTTTTGACTCTCACGAAGCATATCTTGTCTTTTGCAAGATGCACAAACAACATTAGTTAAAGTTGATATTTTTGAGAAAAAATTCCAAACTTTATCATGTTTGTTGGCAATGGCAACAACAACAAGTTGAAGTTTATGGGGAAAACAATGTATATAATACGCCGAAAGATTTTCTCTCAAAATTAAAGCTTTTAAACCCTTGAACTGACCAGACATGTTGCTTGCACCATCATAACCTTGACCTCTAACCCTGGTTATACTCAAATTAAATCGAGCAAATAATTCATCAACGACAGCTTTAAGAGATAATGAAGTTGTTTCCATGACATGAACAAGGCCAATAAATCGCTCTTTAACTATTCCATATTTATCAACATACCTTAAAACCACGGCGATTTGTTCTTTATTTGATACGTCTCTTGATTCATCAACTAATATTGAAAAAATATCATCACCAAGCTCTTCAAGAATTTGTTTTAACACTTCTTGTGCGAAGCAATTACAAATATCTTTTTGAATCTTTGGAGACGTCATTTGATTATTACCCGGGGCATTTTCAAGTATAATTTTGCCTATAGATTCATTTATTTCTCCCAACAATTTTAAAAATTCCAAAAAATATCCTTTATAAGGAGAATCTTCAGACTCATCATGAGTACGAAAAGAAAGTTCACCATTCAATAAAGATCTAGCAATAATAACCGAGGTACTAAATCGAATTCGATACTCCTTTTTCTGCTTTTCACTTTGTTCTCAAATGCAACATGTATAGATTGGTTTTGTTTAAGTAAATCATCACATTTCTTTACTGATTTATTATGAAAACTGTTCACATCACCCACATGAAACACAAATCTATCAATTTTATTCCAACTATTAAACCCGTCTGTCACAAATGCATCCCTTTGATTTCCACCGTATTCTTTAAACAAATAACAACACAAGCAAAATTCTTTATTTGTCTTCACGCTATACTCTAACCAATTTGCATATTGGTCAAACCATTCTTTTCTAAAACGTCTAGCATTACCACTAAACATTCTTTGCGGAAACTTATGACCCCGTGGTTGACACGGACCTCTCATCCAATATGCTCGTCTAATTTCATCTTTTTTATTAGGGTGATAAGAGTTAATAGGTTTACGTTCAGAAGGATCCCATGGAAGATGTTTTACAACTATTTTATCCGGAATACCACTTGGTGATGATGATTCCGGTAACTTTCTTTTAAGAAATTTCTCCATAATCCTAAAATTGAAATCAACATATATCGTTTAATATTTATTCAAATATTAACAATTAAAAGCCTAAGAATCAAAAACTTTAGTTAACATAAAATAAAATAATTATATATATTCAATTAAGATGAATCATCAACAAACATTCACAATTATAAATATTCAATTAAGATGAATCATCAACAAACATTCACAATCACTACAAGTGGGCGATATAATTCATATAAAACAAAACAACAAACATTCACAATCACTACACGTGGGCGATATAATTCATATAAAACAAAACAATATATATTCAAAAGTTACAGATATTTTTTCCACTAACTTGTTTTGGCAAATAGCAATTCTTCAAGAAGCTTTTTAGGATAAACGGATGACGAGTTTCTGCGTTTCTTTCTTTGGTACCCGATTCCGTCGCCAACCTTCAATTTCTTTTTAAGGTTTGTATTTTAAATGAAAGTTTTACAATGTTTAAAACATTTTGGATTAATGAAGTATAGATTGGGCTTTTACTTTAAATAAATGGGCTTACCAGATTCAATAACAAATTAAGCTATTTATTAGTGATTATATTTAAACTTATTTTTTTTAAACTGAAACAAACTATTAATTTATATTTTAATAGGATGAATATTTTTAAAACTTTTTTGATTTTAGGGGTCGTAATTTTTTTTCATAGGGGTCGTAATTTTTTTTCATAGGGGTCGAAGTTGAAAAATACACGGGGTCAGTTGAAAAACGTTAATACACGTTACATACAAAAAAAAAAGAATTCTGCGGGGTCGGTTGACCCCTCCCCACTTATAGTAAGTCCGCCACTGCCAACCGTCACAATGAAGGTTCGTATCTCCATGGGGCGAGTTCAACAACTAGCTTTTGCGGGTCAACAGATCCACCCCTCTAAGTCATCATTCTTGGACCCTTCCACTTTCCACGCTAACCTTCTCTTTTCCATCTCTTCTCTTCCTTGATTAGCAGACAAACTCATTTATGATATGCAAGTAATTTTAAATAATTTACGTAGTAAAGATAAATAAGAGAATGATCACGAATAAATAGTAAAAATGTTGTATATAGTGTTACGGTGTGTTAAGATGACCTACATTTGGATTTTACCTTTCTTTAAGCAAATAGTTTCTTCAACTCAACACTTGATATAACTGCAGTTTAGTTTCATGGTATTAATGAAACGAATGCATAATAAAAAAATAAGTATGACCATCAAATGAGGTGACGGGCCGGGCAGGATACCAGGATCCCAAAAACATCACAAAATAATAGGTCCAGTTGGGTTTTTTTGTACCTGGGTATTGGTGAACCCGGGTACGAACCCGGGTCGGGTTCACTTGCGGGAAAACTCTATCCGCCATACCCGGGTAGGGTCCGGAACCGGGTCCAATACCGGGTTTAGTTTATTTTTTCTAATTTTCTTTTCTTTTTTTATGTCCAATATCGGGTCCAATACCGGGTTCACTTAGGGTTTAGACCGGGTCGGGTTCGGGTCGGGTCCGGGTAGGGTCGGGTTTTGGAAATTAAAAAAAAACCAAACTGGGTTGAAACCACCGGTTTATTCCGGGTACACCCGGTACCGGGTTGTACCCGGACCCAGGTCGGGTACGCCGGGTCGGGTCCGTACCCGGTTTTTTTGTGCAAGTCTACTTGCCATTACTTGGACCCATGAGGAGGAAATTGTGTGTGAATTTGTCCTTCACAACAAAGAAATTAGAGTGAAATTCAAAAAACACATTATTGTCATGGCAAAATTTTAGGACCAAAAGTAGGTTTTGTTAATTTTAGAGACATGAAGTATGGGTAATCCCTTCCAATTCCAACATGAAGTTTGTCTTCACTATAGTAGGCCTCAAAAATTTGACGAAGCTTAAAATATCCAGGGTAACATCATGATTGGACCTGTATCCCGCATCCTAATTGTGATGATTGCAAGTGGTAATAAGAAAAGTTAGGAGATAGTTGTCTCATCCAAAAAGGAAGGGTCGTGGTTTGGGCATTGAGATAGGTTGTGGCCAATACCCCACCAGTTAAACGCGCCATATTTTGAATAAGCCCGAAAAAAAACTAATTATGATTGCCACCCCCTTGGTTGTGTTTGTTTTTGTAATTAGCGCGCCTGAACCGGTTGTGTTGGCCACCTCCACAATAATTAGCAGATTAGTTAGGGAGGCTGCGAATTTAACAGTTGAATTTTGTAAACCAAGTAGGGTGACAAGTTGTTCGAGAACTTAGATGGTGTCTGGTTGGAAGATGAAATAGTGGCAATCGAAGTGGCTGTTGGTTGCTACAGTAAATATTGAATCTATGGCACATGAGTGGTTGATTCCCGAATCATGTAGTCATGATCGGACATAAGTCCATAGAGTTTCGAGAACATGGTTGAGAACCATCGTGCAAGAAGGTTGGATTTTATCCATTGTATTCTTCTCCAATGCCGGAAATCACAAACATAACAAGTTTCTTTTTTCTTTAATAACCAGGTGCGGGCCCAAGTATGGAGGATTAAAGGCCCATGATCGTTTGTCCAGGGTGGTTTCACTAAAATGGTCATAACTTGGGCTAAAAGCTTCCGTTTTGGGCCTGCGACCGGTTAAAACGACATTTGGATTGAAGAGCACGTGTCTACAAATGCAATAAGCGGTTTAGGTCATCGTTTCGGCCCAAAAGCAGCTTATTTTTTAAGTTATTATATTTTTGTCTTATTTATAGTTGTTGTACTTTGCTTATGGCCTAGTTTTTGGCCCGTTTGTGTTTTATGGCCCATTCGACTTTTGGATTGTTTTTTATATTCATGTAAATCATGGGAGATGATTGGTTTTAGAGTTTATGATAAAACAACTTTCTCCAGATTACAAAGTGTGTGATGTAAATCAAAGATATTTAGAGGATTGTTTATGGTGTTCTTTGTGAATCAACATGTTCAATTGGTTATTTTTTTCTTCCGCCTACATCAGTTGGTCCCGTCAAAATGCCTCTAAGGAAAAGACCTTTTAATGACGTTCATGAGTAGGAATTGAAACAACGTATTATGGCAAGAATGGAGGAGCGCTTGGATCAATTTTTTAGTTGGCTGATTAGATGCAAGATTTGAAGAATCAAGGAAGATGTAATCGTAACCGTCATGAAGCAATGGAGAACGAAATTTTGTTTTTTTGGGTGACGGTTCTTTTGACGAACAACTAAAGCAAAATCAAAGGGGTGATAATAGGCTTTGGGAGTCAAGAGTAAGAACTAATATTCCTAAATATGATAGGGATACTTTGAACCTAGAAAATATCATTCGTTGGCTTGATGTTATTGAAAAAAATATTCGAATTCAAGAAGGATCCTTATACAAAAAGGTTTCATTGGTCACTTCCTAGTTACGTGGAAGGACACTTGCGTGGTGGCAACAATTGAAACTGACTCAGGAAAGAGTAGGAAACTCAAGGGTCACAACTTGGAGGAAGATTAAAAAGTGTGTGAAGGCCAACTTTATTCCTTGTAATTACAAGCGATTAATGCACCCACGGTTAAAGAATTTGAGACGGGGGTCCAAATCTATTGAAGATCACTCAACTGAATTCTACTAGTTAATTGCTAGAAATGATATTCAAGAAACCGAAGAACTTGTTTCACATTACATTGGTGGTCCGAGGGTCCAAATTTTGGAATTCATTAACATGTTTGATCCCGTGACTTTCTGATCCTCATCAACGTGCTTTGGCTTTCGAAAAATAAAACCAACTTTGTTGGTGGTTCATCTTCTTCTTTCTTAACCGAAGGAAGTTCGTGTTCGGTTAACGTGGCACCTCACTTTGTATGCAACTACACAAAAAGTGCTGGTAATATTGGACCAATTTCTAAAGGGGCCAGTAGTAGTAGCATGAAGTGTTTCAATTGTGGAGGGATTGTCCATCGACAATCAAAATGTAAGAAGGTCGGGAAAAGACAATTATTTGCTAATCCTAGGGAGTGGGAAGGAGTGGGAAGATGGCGGTAAGGCTAATGAAAATTATGAAAACATCCCAATATTTGATGAAGAGTTTAAGTATGAAGAAGATGAGTTGGTTGGAGACGTGGGAACATGCTTGGTGGTTAGATGCTCGTGCTATATACCAAAGGCAAATGACAATGATTGGCTTAAGCATAACATCTTCCATTCAACATGTACCGTGTTAGGAAAAGTTTGTACTTTTGTTATTGATTTGGGAAGCCTTGATAATCACCTTCCACGAGTTGCATGTCATTCTAACTAATCATGATTTAATGCTTCACAAATTCAATCTTACTACCATAGGATTTTGTTACCACCACCGAGAACCCAACCAGAAACTCGAATGCTATTCAATCTCAAATTGCCAATTTGCATCGGTTAGCAGCGTAATTAGGATATCAACTAAGTCTTATTGCTTTTGCTAATCCTTAACCTCAAGCCTTTTTTGCCCCCCGTCCATTCAATACTAGCCGGGGTGATATCGTGGTAACTCGCGAGGTAATTCTTGTGGTAACCTCAACAACCGTGATTGGGATCACAATGGGAGTTCTTAAGACTATATTGGTTCTACAAGACAATATTTAAGGGCTTCTACTCAAAACACGGTATATGGCCATTTGGTGTGGTATAGGTCATCTCCCGTCTCTATACCCAAATCAGTCCGATTAAATGCCCAAATCAATCCGATTCTTCCACTTGATTTCCTCCTCAAGCAAACTTTGTAGGATTTTTGGATGTTGTTTCAACATGAGGTGCTACTTGGTTCTTTTCAACATGAGGGGCTACTTGGTTCTTTCAACATGAGGGGCTACTTGGTTCTTTCAACATGAGGGGCTACTTGGTTCTTTCAACATGAGGGGCTACTTGGTTCCATGACATGGGTGCTAACAACCATGCTAGCCCGAACTTATCTATCCTTGACATCTTCAAAGTCTATCCAGGAAATGACTCCCTCCACGGTGGTGAGGGTAAACCTCTTCCCATATTTCATATCGGTTCCTCTACCATTATTCACCAAATAAAACTAATAATCTCTCCAACATTCTTCTTGTTCCTGAACTTCAAAAGAACTTGTTATCAGTTTAAAAATTTTGTTATGATAATACTGTTTTCTTTGAATTTCACTCTTTTTTTGTTGTTGTGAAGGACGAGTCTACACACACTATCCTTCTCACGGGTCCAAGTGAATAGGATCTTTACTCCATTCGACTTATTCATATCCAGTCTATTCCTAAAGTTGCTTTCACCTACCAAAGCATCTTCAACTATATGACATCCGTATCAATGAGTTTTTCATTCTATTGTTTCAAACTGTTCTTTACCTGCTTCTTCAAACTTTTCTTCTTTACGTACTTTCTGCCAGTCAAGAAAATCGTTCAAACTTTCTCATTATATTCTAATTTTAAAAGTAATAATGTTTTTGATTTAATATATTATGATGTTTGCGGGCCTCACCCACTTTATCTCTTGATGGTTATCAGTTTTTTTATGTTGTGTGTTACCACCATTCTCGTTATATGTGGTTTTACCCGTTAGCACAAAAAATTAATGTTTACTCCACCTTTAAGAACTTTGTTACTATGGTCAAGAGACAATTTAACACAAAATTATAGAATGTTCAAATTGATTAGGGAGGCAACTTTCAAAACCTAGCATCTTTCTTCACCTCCCTTGGCATAATCCATCACCGATCTTGTCCTCACACAAGTGAGCAAAACGACACCGTTGAGCATCGTTAGCGTCACGTTGAGGAAACTTGGCTTACACTTCTTGCTCACTCAAATTTTCCTTAAATAAATAACCTTTTCAAAATACCTTCAATCATAAACCAAAATATTCTTTTCTTCGGGTTTTTGGTCGCTAGTGTTTTCTTCGTTCATATAATTGTCACAAAATGGATTTCAGGTCTACCCCCTGCATCTTTCTTGGGTACAACACTATTTTTCATAGATATTGTTGCTTCG